>BMAV01008115.1:102090-121270 GCA_019973955.1 Trichonephila inaurata madagascariensis | reverse complement strand
GGTTTTGACCTCGGCCCAAGTCAGTGGATTTTCATGATGCAGAAAATCGACAACGACCATGTCGTATGATTATACGGCATGTAAAAAATCCTTAAAGTGTCTGGGTGCTCTCGGCAAAATTAAATCCTAGAACATGTTTGCATCGTTAGAGCTCAGGCGCTTTGCTCAGTGGAGGAAACAGGGCGTCAAAATTACTTGCGGTGATTGGTATCTGCGTATATGGGGCCGCACTAAAAAGAGGTACTAGCTTCCGGGGAATATATTAGGTCTACAATGGTAAAACACCAATCCGCAGCCATTAGAAATAAAAAAAATATTGATTGATGATAATATCAATTGCTACTAAGCAGTTGAAGGCAATATTTATTTCTTCAAAAACCATGAAATAAAAAAAAATAACCATTTCAAGTATCGTAAAATCCGGCGTATAACGCGCACTTTGAACACAAAAAATAAGATCGAAATTTGTGGGTGCGCGGTATACGTCGGGTATAAAAATAACAGCTTTAAAAATAAAAAAAAAAAGATGAGCATAAAAAAAATTAGACTTCTACATAGATCGAAATACTGTTTATTTAAAAGAAATGAGATTCTTTATGAACTAAAAGGGTTGTAGTTCTAGAAATATACCATTTTTTTCCTAAAGGCGGCTTCAAAACATAAGAGAATTGCGCACGGACATTTAATTTTTCTCTATAAAAAAGGGGGTACGCGTTATACGACGAATATACCTAAAAATTAAAAATCGCAGCTTGAAGGTATGGGTGCGCGTTATACGCCGGATTTTACGGTAGTTAAATGTGAAAAGTCATTGCAGTCTTATATGAAAAATGCAAGGGGTAAATTAAAAAAAAAGGGCTTCTTTCTCTGATTATTAAAAACATTCTCATGCCCAAAAGGACAGAAATAAAAATCCAGATATTGTTCATTCATTATTCAAAGCACTAAAAACCATACGCTTGATGAGTGATGTATTTATGCTATTTATAAATAAAGATTAAAATATTAATTATTAGGAAGATGATTGACAAAGTTTAGACAAATCGATAGATGTAAAATGTATGTTCTGAAACAGTGTAATAGAAACGGAACGCCTTTTTCAAGAGAAATACAGCAGTCAAAAAACAATCTAATATTTTCTGGCGATGCAAGCTGTTATCGGGCTGGACATGCTTCAGTTGAAGAGTTGGTGTGATCAGGGACGAAATTCTAGGTCTGTGAGTAAAACCTGCTCATAAGATTCCAAATATGTTTCATTAGGGTGAGGTCTGGTGATCACGTAAGCCAGGGAAATGTTGAGAAAGCACAAAACAAGCTGCATGCCAAGTGACTTCAAGCATTGCGTAGCTGTAAGAAAAGCTTGGATGCCCTTGAAAGGAAGCGTAAAGTTACTGGGGATAGTTGTGCTGTAAGATTGTCACGTATACCAACAAAAGGGGCCAGGATATCAAGAATTTGTACTCTCTTCCATTACTGGTATTTTTCTGGCTATTTAGTGGATTGGTTATGTGGGGCAAGCGAGTGTCACACTACTGTCCTGGAAGTGTTTGGCTGTTCGCAAGATTAATATATTTTAGAGTTTTAGTCCTTAAAGTGACACTCCAGTTTGACTAATTGCCACAAAAATCTCTCCTTCTGTAATGTGAGTTGTAATGAATTTTATGACGATGTTTTTTCTAAGACTTTAATTACAAATTTACGAGGGCGTCACTAAAATATTTTTAATATTGCTTTAGAGTCTACTTTAGTAATACAAATCTAAAGATGAAGATGTGACTCCAGTTGACTATATACGTTTTTGTGAATTGATATGGATTTATATTAGATTCTTAAATATGAATTAAATATAAAATACTCTGTATAAAAAATAAGATATCTTTTGAAATTAAGTCCTAATGCTTCTTGTGTGTAGCAACACTTTATATAAGACCGGGTTTTATTTTAGCAGATACAGACTTACAAATAAACAAAAATTTTAAACACATTGTTGTTCCAAATAATGCAATGGTTTTTTGAAAACTATTCATTTTGAATTTTCATTTCAAATATTTTGTTTTGTATTTTTTAAAAACTTTTTTAATATATTCACATAATGAAAAGCAAGTTAATACCATACATCAACGCTCTTTTTTTTACAAGGCATTAATTTGTCTCCTAAGGGAAATAACAGCTTACATTGAAATAATTTCATCAAATCCAACCATCTACTGTTTCAAATGATTAAAAACTTTCAATTCCCCCAAGGGAGTTCGTGTGAATACCTCTTTGCTACTTTTATCGAGTTTGATCTTAATCTATTTTCTCCGAGCTGTCAAGAGATAATTAGGACCTTTTCGAATCCGAGACATGTAATTATTGTTAATAGAATATACAGAAATGGATGAAGATTAACATCAATGGCCGCTAAGCAACAGAATAAAGAATGTGCAATGTCGCAGTATTAACTTAAAATATCACTGGAACCATTCAATTACTTTTCCTCGAGGCTTTAGAAAACGTCGGGAAAGATTGGTAAATGAGAAATGAAATCGGAGTCGATTACTGGCAATGGTTCCATCTCGTTGCTTTTGTTCCAAAAATTGCTTTTATCTATGTTTCAAATGGGAGAAAGATTTGAGTTTTGTTGACTAATCTAGATCCGGAAGATTGCCCCGAGTTAATATCTTCTTACTAGATGACTGTTGCGTCTTTATAGTTACTTAGAAACTTCATCTCGGCTCTAAGGTTCTGTAACTGAATGCTTAAGTAGTATTAATGACCACGACGGAAATGAATTTAAACGAAATTTTTACTTGGTGCCTAAGTCTCTGTACTGTATATAATTCAAGCTTAATTAAGGTATTACATGTATCGCTGTAAGATATATATGCCGAATTTTAGTTTATAGAGAAACGAATGAATTAAATTTCGTTTTGTTAGAAATTAATGATTTCTTGTTAAGTTCGATAATTAGGGAAATAGTTAAGTGAAAAGTTAAAACTATGAATAAGATTATAAATAAAAATCAATTTGATGAACGAGCTCCTTGTTGAAACAACTATTTTCTATTAAGGTATCCGAATACGTTCGGAATCGGGATATTGCAAAAGCTTCCAAAGAATATGTTTTTTTAATATTTAGTGTCACTTAGATTAGAATAGACGTATAAAAATTGTTTTCAGAATATTATTGCATTAAAAAATTGTTTAAATGTAATGTTTTGGCAAAAGCATTACATAGAATTACCTATTTTCAAAACATTCTCCTTCCTTGCAAAATGCATCCATAATAATAATATTTTGCGAATATATTATGTATCAAAGAATTCTCCAGAGAGCCTGAACTAGGATTTTTAAAAAATCATGTTATTTTCAATTTTCTTCATTACCAATTGAGAAAAATAAACTGTGTTTTTTTTGCTAAAATCTTTTCAGTCTCATGTATTAAAATCTGGATGAATTCACTTCTAAGTTGTATATTTCTAAAATCCTATTTAAAGACCTGTACATTGGTCTGAGCTATATTTTGGAAAAATATTGTTATTACAGAAGCATTTTTTTTTTTTATAAAAAAGTATATTTTGAAAATAGGTCATTTATGTGAACTTTTTGCCAAAATATCGCATTAAAATAATTTTTTTTATTATAATAATATTCTTTAAGTCAGCGTTTCTCAAACTGGGGGGCGCACCCCCCTTGGTGGTCTTGAAAATTCTACGAGAGGGGGGCGCGAGCATATTGAAAAGTCGAAAACAAAAGAATTAAAAAAATGATAATTTACTACAAGAATACAAACAAAATACATTGTGAAGTAATAAAAAATAAAATGCATAGTTACACTAATATGTTACACGTATAAATGTACCAGTGCTACACAATGTATTTGATAATTAGTTTAAGAATATTAAGATAAGAAAATTTTAGTATTTACCAGGGATTGTCATATATAACATTATATACAAAAATAAACACTTATCTCGATAATTTTTTTTGTATGACTTATAATTAATCTCTTAACTGCCAATTAAAAGTTTTGCGATTCGCTTCCCAATGCGAACCGTTTTCTACGTAGGCACGCGTATGTGATGTATTGGGTCGGGAAGGAATAAAGAAGCAAATAATTTGAAATAAGTAAGTCCTTCGCAAACATTGTCCAGGTTCTTTTATTGCATTCCAAAGCCTTCGGAATAATTTTATGGATAGCACTGCGCAGGAAAGATCGTACTTCGGAACGACGTAAATATAAGTCCGAGAAAATTAACGTTTTGACTGAGCGAGACGTTCATATACGCTGGTGGCAATTAAGAGGTTAAAGTAGTTTCTTAGTTCAGTATCAAAGTATAGTGTAATTGAATTCAATACATTGTTATTGTATGAGGGGGGCGCGATGAAAATTGTGATTAAATATATATATATTGGGTCGCGGCCACTAAAACTTTGAGAAGCACTGCTTTAAGTAATTTTATATGTGTATTCTAATCTATATATAAGTGACCCTAAATATTAATAATTAATAATTGTACACATTTGCAAAATCGCGGTTCTGAACATAGTCGGATAAAGAGTGAAGTTCACAATAAATGATTTTTATTCCTATTTTAAAAATATTTTTCTAATATGCATTTTAATTGATATCATTTTTAAGGATTTATTTCTGACTGACTGAGTGTTTATTAACATTACACTGTAGAGAAACACATGGGGAATTGGTTGAATACCCAGGGGAACGAAACTCATTCGAAAATAATTTAGAACTACAAAACCGATTCCCAGGGAACCCTTACCCAGCCCCCTCCCCCGCATTCAGTTTTTTTTGAAGAAGAAGAATCTTATTTTTCATTTTCAAGGAAGAATACAGCATACAAACCAAAGGCAAAATCACTGTACACATATATAACTACATAATATAAATTAAAGATAGTTTCACAGCATACATATATAATTACAAATAAAAGATAAAATCGCTATATACATGCATAACTACATAATACAAATTATGTATTTGTATAAAAAGGGAAATTCAAAATACACAAAAACAGTCCCACAATACAAAAGTACATAATCAAAATAATAATAATAATAATAATAATTAAAAGAACATATAGGGCAAGAGAAGGGGAGAAAATATGATTCCAGTAATCATAAAAAAGTGCATCAAAAACAATAATAATCTCCAGTTGACACTTAATTTCTTGTGATACCCATTCAACTTAGTTTATCCATCGGTTTAAAAAAAATGAATCAGTAACTTATAGAAGATGATTCAGATAAGAACCCTTCCTTTATTTCAAGCATAAAGGAAGAAATAAACCGAAATTTTTTAAAAAATTTTATCCTAGATATCTTTGCTATTTTTAAACAAGAACTTAACTTCATATGAATATTCGTATTGTTAACTAATGGGATAAACCATAATTTGTGGGATATATTGGTGGGCTTAGTAAAGTGATATTTCTTTGTGAAACTGCAGTGGAACACATAGTGAACCGAGTCCCCAATACATTTACAGAGGCAATTGTTGATAGTTTTCAATTTAAATCTATGTAAATAATATGGGAACGGGACATGGTTAATTAAAAACTGAACAATGTGCATAGGGTAAGGGTTAATATTAATATCAGGGGTAGTTAAGTATTTTTTGACCCGTAGACCGGTATTAAAATCAATCCAAATATTTCCCCAGTCTTCAATAAGAATATTTTTTAGAATTTTTAAGACATAGTATCGAGGGACAGGCACACATACCTGCTCGGCGTCTGAAGTGGCAAGTTTAGAGCAGTAATCCACATGTAGTTCTAAAATTTTCATTATGGCTTAAGGTATTCGACTACGTTCGGAACCGTGATTTTGCAAAAACGTATAAATGGATAATATTTATGATATTTAGTGTCACTTAGATTAGAAAATGTATATAAAATTGTTCTAAAATAGTATTACAATAAAAAATTATTTAGATACAATATTTTGACAAAAAATGAACATAGAATGACCCATTTTCAAAATATTCTCCTTTAGTGAAAAATGCTTCTATTATAATAATATTTTATCTGTATATAGCTCAGACCTCTGTACAGAGGCTCAACTAGAATTTTTGAAATATATAACTTATAAGTGGGTTTATTCATGTTTTACGACAACAGAGGAGAGGAATTTTAAGAAAAAAACGTCGATAATTATTTCAATGGGTTGTAACTCTGAAAATAATGTGAATTTTTCAAAAATCATAGTTGAGCTTCTGTAGAGATGTATGAGCTATATACAGGCAAAATATTATTATAATAAAAGCATTTTTCACAAAAGGAGAACATTTTGAAAAAAGGTTATTCTAAGTTAATTTTTTGCCGAAATATTGTATTTAAATAATTTTTTTTAGTCAAAATGTCCTTAAAACAATTTTATACATGTATTCTAATCTAATTGACCCTAAATATCATGAAAATTATCCATTTATGCGCTTTTTTAAAATCACGGTTCCGAACATAGTCGGATACCTTAAAACAAAATGTTAAAACTTTGGTATGTGGAAAGTTTATTTTTAATTAAACTTAAATAGAAGGATTTGTTTGCTAAGCTATGGAAGAGGGAAATTGAAGAAAGACTGTCTGTATAAATATGAATCCCAACATTATGAGCTACTACCCCACATACAGAGATCACAATTGTGGATATCTCTGAATCAAAGATAGTGTTGTGGGTTTTGAGTTTAAAAAGATAAGTCTTATGAAGGATTCTCTGGAAAAAGATGCAGACAGTGAAACCAGTCTCGGTTGATTCTGGATCCATCCCTATACACCTCCCACTCCAAGAGCCCTTTCAAAAAATTACAAGAAATTAGTTTGTGAATAGGAATAATATTATGAAGCAGACTATTACGATCGATATTTTGCAAAATGGACAATTTCAAAAATACTTGTTATTACGTTGATTCCGGTTCTGATATTTAAGATAAGTATTTTAATTGTTAAGTAATTAGTGGAATACCTGTTAAGATGTTAAGAGCATCAGGGCTACTGGCGGAATGCCCAAGGGAACCGAGCTCATCCGAAAGAGGTTTAGAGCTATAAAATGATCCCCTGGGAAACGTTCAATCTTTATTGAGCAAAATTATAGAGCACATTTTACACGGTAGCACACATTAAATTTACATATAACAAATTAAAGATAAATGAAAAGAAATACATATGTTATTGCAAGGTATACACACATATAGCTGAAAATAATAATAAAGAACATAAAGGGTAAGAGAGGAAAAATAAGATACATTATTACAGTATTCTTGCAAATACATCAAAAGTAATATAAATATAAAATATAAATGCACCGTACAAAGAAAAAAAAAATGCAGGAAACATTTGCGAAAGGAGGAGCCGCCCCCCCTGTCTGTGACCACATAAGAGTACCGATTCAATTCCACCTAAGGAATTTCATCCCGAATTGTGGAGGCAATTTTAATTCATCATTTTAGGTAAGAGTGAATAGAAGGATTTCTAACGATAGATAGGAAGAAGGCTTTTTTAGCATTTTGAGAGACCAAATGGAAATCCTTAGTCAGAGGACATGAGAACACGTCAGCGTCCCCAACAGAACCACAAAGACAACTGGGAGTA
This sequence comes from Trichonephila inaurata madagascariensis, assembly GCA_019973955.1. Taxonomy (NCBI): domain Eukaryota; kingdom Metazoa; phylum Arthropoda; class Arachnida; order Araneae; family Nephilidae; genus Trichonephila; species Trichonephila inaurata. The sequence goes on along the minus strand of BMAV01008115.1, from coordinate 113,685 downwards.
GCTTTTAATTTGAAGCGATGCAAATAAGCGATAAATAGGCCATGATTTGTTAAGAATTGCGTGATGTAACTGGAATGTGGATTGATATCTAAACTGGGTTTGGGAAAGAAGGATTTGACTCGTAAGTCAGTATTAGAGTTTTACCACCAATTCTCCCAGTCCTCAATTAATTTATTTTGAAGGATTTTGATGACATAAAAACGAGGGGCGGGAACACTCACCTCTACACCATTAGTAGTAGCGACTTATGCAAAATGATCTGCAATATCATTAAAAAAATGTAGAACTCGTAATTTTGCACCATGGACAAGTTACAAGGACGACACCTGAGTTGGCTGCTCCCTTTCCAAACTACCACACCACGCCAATGTGAGGATTTTGAGCCTCTATATATTCAACGTACATCAATCCCTCTACATTGGGGCTTGAATTCATGACATGCCGGCCATGAGTTCATAAAGGACTGGTTTCTATAATTATTATTTTAGCAAATTACTTTTAAGAAGTAGACATTGCTTAAGAGTGATAATAAATTATAAAAATTTAATTAGTATTATTAATGAAAAGAATTTGCTTGAAAATTAATTGAGAACTTTCTAATTTATTTATTTTTTTGGATTCAAGTTGGATAGAGAAAATCGTTTTTTTATGAAAAAAATATTTAATGTATTTTATCTACCACGTTATGATTTACTGCAGTTTTTTTTCATGCAATATTTTAATTTTAAATCACTACATTGAAAATTAAAGGATATACATAAAAAAAATACTCAACTTTGGGGAATTTAATTAGTTAGAGCTAATTACTCAGTTAAAGATATCCAATTGTAAAATTAATTATACACACTGTTCACTTAAAGTAAATAGTCAAATCGTTTTCTAAGGTCTTCATTAACATACAAAAAAAAAGAAAGAAAAGACACTTACTTTTGACATTAACTATTTTTTCGGAACAAAAATGACAACCTTCGCAATCCACTGAAAATGTCGTCAGCTGAAAACGCAATTTCTGCTATAAAACTCTTCGCCTTCCCCACTAAAATACTCATCATAGAACCTGTACTGCCATATATCTTGGAAGAGTGGATTTAAAAGAATATTCCTGCTAAGTTTCTAAAAATTCTAAACTAATATTCGTAAAAATAGTTATTTTATGTAATTTTAAAGTGAGTGGTGCTTATTATTTCCGTCGGTAGATAAAGGGTTAAATATAAATATAAAACCCCTCACTTTCTCTTTTGTATGAATATAAAAGTTCAAAATATTGACTTGAAAAGAATTACTATATCAAAGTGTCTGATAATCGCAGCTCTCTAACTAGTACCAGCTGTTCAGAATCAATTGATTAAGTCTGCGGATGACATCTTTGATCATCCATATTATGAGAATAATCGGTAGTTCTAATACTGTTCACCAAATGACTTCGGTCGTAAGTGTGTGGTTGCATTGACAAGAGGTCAAATACAATAAACCACGCGTTCTGTCATTTCTCTGATTATATATACGTAAATCAGTTTCTTGTAGTATGAGATCACAATTGCAAATACGAATCTTTGATTACTTGTTTTTGGTCGTAATATATATATGTACATCTTAATTGAGCAATACAAATAATTGAAGAGTTCCGATCTTTGATTCTTCATAATATTTTGGTTAAATATCTTTAATTTAAAAAAAAAAAGAGTCATTGAAGAGAGAGAAAAAGAATGAGTGAAATATTCTTATTCAAAATACAGAATAATAAACGCTACTTTTTTTCTCATCATCAAATAAATCTATTTCATTTTGATCATATATGTAAACTTTTTTCCTAAATCATTAATTAAGGGGGTTCACCTATGTGACGGCTTGTTTCTTAAGCATTTTTAGGAAATTTTTCTTGACAACCAATAAAATGATAGAAATTTACGTTATCTATCATTTATTTATATGTATCTTAAGATTATGTATAGAAATTTTAAGAGATAAAAATATCCAATAGAACGTAAGTTATAGCACTCTGAACACACCCGCCTCGAAAAAAAGGACGTTCACTTCCTCCACGAATTCCGGCTGATTGGCTTATCTGAAATAAAATAAAATTAACGGCGTTTTAATCTATAAGCTTAAATGTGCACCGAGTGAACTATACTCAATTGAAAATATCAAAAATTGGATTTTTGGTAGACCTCCGAAGAAAAAGTTTCGAATTTCATGGGTTTTTTGTTGTTTTTGTTATAAAAATAGAAATATTTTGAATTTTGGAATGATCGTGGTTTATTTGGTGCTTATATTTGTGCTGAGCCTACCCTATAAATTTGAAGTCATTCGGTCCAACCGTTCTTAAAATATGATGGAGGACAGTTTTGAGAAAAACGCGTTTGAAGTTTCAAGTCTGATTAAAACAATGAAAATCTTAACTTAGCGCTACGAACACCTGCTTCTTTATAACGACTTCGAATTTTAAAAAATCACTTTACCACCGTATTCTAGAGATGTTAAGGAAGCAATTAATGAAAAAAAAATTTCTTTTTTAGTTTTTTTAAACCCGTTATATGTGTGAACCCCCTTAAGGTAAGATGTTACAAAATATTTTTTACAAAACTTAACAAACCATCAAGATGATAAGGCCATGATTAAAAAATAGTAAAGATATTAATTTTTTTAAAAATAAAAATATTTACTCATTACATTGTTTGCATTCTGAAGCTCTTCTCAATTCCATAGATATCAATGGTATAATTTATGTAATTTTAGAAAATCATAGAGCAATTACAAGCTTAATATAAATTTACACAAATTTAAAATTCTCAAAGAATTTAGTTTTAAAATTAATTTAAATGTCAATCTATATGGCTGCTGCTATATTCACAAAAGCGGTCTCTCAGGTCATTCAGGTGTATGTGTGGGGGGGGGGGGGGGGTTAAGGGGGCCCAGCGCAGGTGTCATCCTCGTCACTTAACCATGGTTCAAAATTACGAGGTCCGTTACCAAAAGCCCTCGTGTAGCCGAACAGTGCGGCGTTAATATTCACTCACTCACACAAGTTATAGCCAATGCAATAGCGCAAGTTGTACAGTTTGGTTCAAGAAGTCGAAATTTGGGGAATACTAAAATATATACTCCTATATTATTATAATTTTTATGAACGAGCTCTTTTTCTGGGTGTTGTACCTTCCAGTTGATTTAAAAAAGCATTAAAGTCTCATAAAAATATTAATTCATCAACAGTATATTAACACGTAAGGAACTCATTAAGTCTTACAGGAAAAACGCAATTCTCTCTTTTCATTATTCTCAAGAGATTCTGTTGTGGATTGCATGCCCAAATATTATTTATTTAAATAAATGTTTCTTTCTACTTATTTAAATTCATATAATTTTCCCTATTGTGTCTAATTTATCTTCCTTTCTGTATTATAATTTACAAAATATTACACTCTGGTTTTGTACATGATGGCCATTCTATTCTAAATTTTTTTGTTATGTGCCTACATTTTTTTATTAAAATATAAGAAAACAGTATTTATTTGAAAAACGCATTTGTGTAATTTTTAAACTAAAAGTTTTAAAATAAATAATTGCCTTGACAGGTCTATCAAAATTTGTCGTAAAAATGATCTAACGAATTATTATTTATTGATGCAATTGCTAGAACCCATACAAATTCACTTCCAGGAAAAATATACTTTCAGAACCAATGAAATAGCTAGAAAAAAGAAGCTAAAAATCTTAATAATGACAACTTTGTCAATGTTACTTTATTAGACGCATAAATTTAAATTTAAAAAATAAAATTTCAAATTGAGAGAGGAGTCAATTCCTGTAAAGCATCAAATCTGTAATCTAAGTGGAGACCGCCTTATAGCAGAGACTATTGCTTGGCTAAGAACAGGTCATCACAGAGGAATGAAGTTTGACAGGGATGATAGAAGAATTTTTAGGAATTATGATAACTGTTTAGATATAGAGCTAACATCTGCTTATATTTTTGGCTGTCTAGCTATTCTTGCTGCTCTACAAGAAATAGGGGTCCTTTTTTCGTCAACAATCGTCTATGTGGACAATATTGATCAGATTTCCAGAACAGTCATCTAGACCCATGGTACTGCCTGATTTTGTCCCGTCCTGGATATGACATCATCATCATCATAATCATCCTCAACAACAATGAAATTTTTATTAAAGTATTTTTAAAATAATAGAAGAGAGAGTATTTCAGTCGTAAACTCTCAAAGACCCCCCCCCCTGCCCCCCCCCCCCCACACTTTTTTGTGAAATAAAAACTTTCGGCTAATAATATGTTTCGGCAGTAAATATGTTGATTTTTTTCAAAAACTTAGTCAAAATGTCTTTAAATTACCGGAATGAAAGAATTCAAACTATTTTTTTACAAGTAAATTAGTAAAATAAGATACATATATATATAGAATCGTGGGCCGGTGTTGGGGTTTTCGTTTATTTAAGCAGAGTTTCACAGAAAACATATTCAGAGTGGACGTACATCTTTTTATTCACACACACATAACGTAGGTGGACAATTCATAGTTGTATTTCACAGATATTTGATAAGAACATGAAAGCAGACACAATAATAAAAACGACAAGCAGCAGCGACATTCCACAAGACGAACACAAAGACAAAGAGAGGAGGGCGATCACACAAGATTTTCGCTTTATATACTGTCAGTGACAATCGCGGGACTATTATGTAATAGTAGCTCTGATTGGTTAAAATGGGTGGGGCAGGGATTTCGAATACTAGCTGATTACGATTAAGATTAAAGCGTTCGTTTTCAGCCAAAAAATTAAAGCTTGTTTAAATATTATTAAAAAGAGTTAAAGAAAAGGATGCTAGAGGGAATTATTACACACACACACGCATATATATATAATTTTCTTTTTCTAAACGCTCACACATAACAGGCATTTTCTTTAATTAATTTTTAAAACTATTGATTACGTTTTAGAGAACGAATGAAAAAAAACATGCGATAAAATTAACTTTTATTTTTTTTATGATGACATGAAAAAGGTTGCATTATTATATATTTTTTTATAGTTATTGTAATGTTTTTCAGGTAGTAGGTCTCTTAGGTTTTAATTATTATGCAATCTGACGTGTCTTTACTCTTTGATGACGGGATATTGCTCAACATTTATTCTTTTTTAACTATAAAAGCCATATGTTACACACGACAAGCTGTTCATTTAACCTCAATGCTTAATTAAATCTTGAAGACATGCATAATTATTCTTGGATGTTGGTAATCTTTTTTTATAACTCTATAAGTCTGTTACTTATATCATTAGAAATGACATCTAAGGAGTTTATTGAAATCACATCTGCAATCTATTGGACGATAAGTTAAAATAAAAATATGACACAAATGACGTAAAATATAAATTATTAAGAAACACGATGTCTTCTTTTTTTTGAAAAAGGTGAAAGAATTGCTGACTTAAGAAAAGACATAATTTGAAAAGTAAATGACATTTTGACTAGGATGATGGAAGAATACTTTTTGCTTTTGCAAGAAAGGAGCAAAAATTATTGATAGAAAGGACGTTTAATTTTAGTTAAACAAGATTATTTGAAAAAAAAAAAAAATAGAGATGAAGAATAATGATGCATAAAAAGTTAAAGTAAGAGGTAACAAATTGTTACTGTTTATTATTTTGTAATGTTTTATTGTATTTATAAAAATTGAATAAAGAGTTTATTTTGAGATTTTTTTAAGCTATATTTTTTATGATGATATTATCCACATAGATGTTTGTTGAAGAAAACAGGACTACTATTTTTTGTAGGGCAGCAAGAATAGCAGGATGGTAAAAAATGTGTTGAGGTGCTAGCTCTGTATTTTTTTAAACAGTTATATCAATTCTTATAAGTTCTTCTACTATCCCTATCAATTTCCGTTCCTCTGTAGTGACCTGTTATTAGCCTTGCAATAGTCTTTGTTATTAGGCGGTCTCCACTTATATTATATAGTCCATGCTTTACAGGAATTGACTTCTATCTACATTTTAATTTTACGTCTGATAAGGTAACATTGACAAAGTCACCAGAATTTTCATTGCCTGTAATGCCAATATGTGCAGACAACCATTGGAGGAAGCATACTTTATTTAACACATGTAATCTAAACAGGCAAGAGAGAATATCTTCATTAATCTATGAACCTGTATCTAAAATTGTCTGGTGGTCTGCTTTTGAGTCACAAAAAATGACGAGACATTCAACCTGTTCTAGAATAGGGAGAGTCTCATATGTGGATATAAGATCGTGGATCGTGGATATGAGCTACGATCATAGATCGAAGTTCACAAGTGAAGCAAGCAATATTTTATTGAAAGAACTTAAATAGTAATTGATTACGAGTTAACACTGCAAATCCTGTTTAAAGATTTCAACAAAACACTGAAAAATAGAGATTTTAAATGATAGAAAGTGACAAAGAATATTATCATTCTTATTTGGATGTAAAAAAAAAAGCTGTTTAGAGTATTTTGAAACAAAAATTATAATAAGTAAAATAAAAATACTTATCCTTAATGCCTTTTTTTAAAAAAAGGAATCGATCCTTTTAGAATTTATTCAAGAGTGAAAAGCTTCGAAAGACGTTTTGAATAATTCTTAATTTGTATAGTAATTTTCTTTGAAAGAGGAAGTTAATAATTTCCCCCATTTATTTATTACTTTCTAATTATACTTAAAAAGATATTCTTTTATTTCATGTTCAGTTTATATGTGGTCTCGAAGATTAAAAGATAAATTGAATATTTTAAGAATGTTTCAATTTTAATGGGATATTTAATTGAAGTATAATAATACAACTTTCGTAGCCTAAAGGTGTTTTCAAGAAAAACAAACATGGAAAAACTCATAGAAAGTTTGCGATAAAACTATTTTAGTTTTTTAACAAAAGTTTGTCAGTTTAAAAGGAAATCTCTTATCGTTTATGAGAGAAAGCCATATATGAATTGTTATAAACATGTATCAAAGAAATTTTGTTCAATAAAAAATACTTGAATTATTATATGTATAAATAAATATAACTTTGACACGAGAATAATGGATATTTTTTGAAAACTTGCTTTTAAAGGATAAGAAAGATATATTAATTAGTGTATTCATTATATTTCAAGTGTAGCTTTCTTATTTTGTGATATTTGAAAGTAATTTCAAGATGTTTTTACTGAATTCTGCTTTAAATGAAAATCATTATTTTTGTTTTTATTTCTAATGGCAGATTATGAATAGTTATTACAGAGTTCATCAATCTACCTAGTACATCACTGAAAGCTTGTATCTCTTTTTAGGTGCCACAACTGGCGGATGCCAATCACCGCAGGTAATTTTGAAGCCCGGTTTCCTCCCTAGAGGGAGGCACCTGAGTTCTGACGATGCGAACCTGTACTAGGATTTAATTTTGCCTAGAACACACCTAGGGATCATTTACATGCCGTATAATCATACGACATGGCCGCTGTTGATTTTCCGCATCATGAAAATCCATCGACTTGGGCCGGGGTCGAAACCACAACCTGGGGTATAGAAGACCAGTGACAAACCAACCATGCCACCCAGCCGACATAAAAATCATTATTGTTGAACAAAAATTGCATGAAACCTTTGATTGCTATTCAATGAATATGCACAAAAAGAACAAATTGATATTACATAGTATAGATTTGGATATTAGTAATTTATTAAAATACCGATTCCATGTGCAAAAAAACGAAAACAAAATAAAATTTTGCCAAAAAAAAAGAAAAAAAAAGAGAATATATATTCATACAGTGTCCCCGCTTAATGCTGTTGTCCCCCCCAATGCAGTAGGAGATACAAGGAAAAGGTAAATTAAAACGTTTTTCAGCATCATCGATTAAGTAAAAGAAGAAATTTTCCGTAAAATAATGGGAATAACTGAAGGTGCAAAAGGCCTATTTATTGGCTTGTAACTCCCAAAATTGAACATGGCAGAACGCGGAAGAAAAGAGAAAGTATCACACCCGTGAGCATCCCTGATCGTGGCACAGAGGTTCGACAACAAGTTCTCTGGTCAATAAATGTTTGATGTGGAACATTTAAAAACAGATTTATTATCGCAGAATTTTACGACGGCACTTTAACGGGATACCGGTACTTGCCCTCACTGAAGGACGTACTATCCGATTTTCTTGAGGATTTGCCGTTTACATTACAAGAAATACATACCTTTACAAGAAATACATTACGAAACACATTCCAGCAATAAGTCATCGAGTATGGCGGTTGTGTTAAATGGTCTGCATGGCCCCCTGACCAAAGTCCATAGGACTTTTTTATAGGAATACATCAAACAAAGTGTGTATGCAACCTCTCCCCCCATCAACACTGTAGGAACTTGGAAACCGATGGACGTGTCACCTGCCATGTTGAAGAGAGTGCAGCGGAAAATGCGAAGTCATGTATACAGAGTTGTATTATTGTTACAAGACACCCCATTTTAAGCATGGCAGATAAATGGGCTTATTTTCCAGAAAGTGCTGTTTTGTTCAATGTGATTAAACACATGTGTGCTTAGTGCTTTTCATTTCCATCATTTTTGTGCGTAACATGTTTTTTTGTAAAAAAATCGATAATGCTGAACAACATTGTAATTGACGTTTTTCATGTATATAGTACTGTCTTTGAGATAAGAACGCTCTCAAAATTCATCCGACAAGTGGTACTGTAAGCAATTTTTTTTTTTTTTTTTTGTGTTGCGCATGCCAAGTTTACTACACCTAGACTCCCCTTTTTCTTGTCATTCATAAATTATTAAGGAAACAACGGACTTTATCTGGCACACTGTATTTATACAGGCTGATTCGCTACCAGAAGGACAAACATGTTGGGGTGTAGGAGGTACAGAGATGATTCGGAATCACATAGGAATACAGGAGTGTAGGGGTACAGAGATGACATGAATGACTCAGAATCCCATAGGAATGCAGGAGTGTAGGGGGTACAGAGATGACATGACTCAGAATTCCATAGGAATGCAGGGATGTAGGGGTACAGAGATGACATGACTCAGAATCCCATAGGAATGCAGGGGTATAGGGGGAACAAAGATGACATGACTCAGGATCACATAGGAATGCAGGGTTGCAAATGCCGTAGTTGCGAACTCCAGTCCAAAGAAGCAGATACACATAAATGGGATAGAAAACATTTTATTGAAAAGTTGAACTACAACAGTGTACAAAATTACTACCAGAAGTCGTCTGACAGGCCTGACAGTGGCACTGCATGGAATTTCATAAGTTTTCAAATATTCTTGGCATGCCATATATCCTCCCGGTAGCTACAGATATTCGAACGATGAGATCTTCAACTTAAGCAACGGCTGCCTTGTAAACCAAAACTTTATGTAACCAAAACCAGACTCACGTCACCTTCTGTTTACACTTGCAAAAGTCGTGTGATTTGGACGTTCGGAGTTTTGTTTGGGTAACGTTCCTGGTACAACCAACAAGCGTCATGCCCATTACAATCCACAGCTCATACACGATCAGCATGTCAACCAGTTTTACTTTTGACTAAGTTCATCCTACTACCTGGGGAAACAAATCGGAAATGGCGATTTCCATCAGGATCTGTTTTCACGAAACCTTCCGTTCAACACCATCTATAAGGATGCGGTAGCCCAGTGGTTAAGGTATAGGATCATGACAGGCATGTCATGAGTTCGAGCCCAGTAACACTAAAGACCCGCCGTGTAGGGGCGCAATGCATTTTAAATCTGTAGAGAGCACAAACATCCTCCCGTTGGTGTGGTAGTTAGGAGAGGGGGTTCCAGCTCAGGTGTCGTCCTCGTCACTTGATCATGGTTCAAAATGACGAAGTTCGTCGCCAAAAGCCCTCGTGTAGCTGAACAGAGCGACGTTAACATTCACATTCACTCACTCATTCATTCAACCATCTACCACAAAACTGTCCGGAGAATTCTTTCAGAACGTAAGGAATTTATTGCAACGCCACTGTCAGGCCTACCAGACGACTTCTGGTCGTAGTTTCGAAAACCTGTTGTAGTGCAACGTTTCATTAAAATTTTTAGTCTCATTAATGTGTTAATATTTCATTTTTTTCCCTCTGCTTCTTTGCATCATAGCTTGTAACAACGGCATTTGCCATCCCGCATTCCTATGTGATTCCGAGTCATTTCTGTACCCCCTATACACCTTGTCATATCCCCTGTAAGTTTGTCATTCTGGTAGGAAAATCACCTTCTATAAACCAATAAAACCAAATTAGGTTTTCAGTTTAAATTTTTCTCAATTTAATAATAATAGTAAAATATTGTCTCTTTATAAGACGAGTTATATTTTGTTGTCTTTAGTAAAAATTAATAATACCACATAATTATTAGACCTATGTTAAATTATTATAGTTAAAATGATTTCTGCAAGAAATTAAGTGCTTAAATAACGATCACAAAAATATGCTTAAACACTTAATCAGCTCCTAATATATTTTACTATAAAGTTAATTAACTTCATTATATTTATGTACTATTTCTTAAAATTTCCAAAATAGAATATTTATTTTTTTAAAAAATTTTTAGCTAGAATTCTCGAAATTATATTTAAGGAAAATGATATTTTTTCTCTGGTTGTTTGAAGCTTATAAAAGATGAATCCACAATACCTTTATATATAAAATTGGTGGCTAACTTATTATTTCTACTTAAGAACACGACAGTTTATTGCATTACATTTAATCTTTACTAATGCAATTATAAAGCAAAATTGTTCGAAGTAAGAAATAGGAAACATCTCGAAGGTGCCAAAAATAATTTAGGAGAAAGATACACGATGTTTTGCAGACTTTTTCCAACAATGACAGAAATAAAGGAACAGACGTTAAACTAATTTGGAAAATTTTTGTTTTTTCCAAAAAGATACCGAACACAGAAAGAAGATCCACTTGTCTTTTATCCCCTTAAATCAATTAGTTAATCGGATCTAAAAGGCTAACACAAAATGTTTATTTAAATTCACTAAAATTGAATTTTTCAATAAAGTCTTTAAATAACTAATTGTTATTTTGATACTCAAACTGTTTTTTTCACTATTATTCAATTATTTTTAACATTTAAGAATGAAATATTATTATAATACTTATTGCTGAAATATATATTATTAAGTATTAGAGATGCAAAATCTTAAATATATGAAAAAAATGCTGATTTGTTAATTGTTTGAAAGATAAAAATAAATTAAGTATTTAAATATATTGTTGATGTACAGAATATTAAAATTTTTAATAAGTTAAGACGATTATTTTTGTAACAATACAACAAGGATTTAAAAAAGGCATGCCTTAGATTTCCAAGAGTGGCCGCGGTAGCTTATTGATCAAAGTAACGGGCTCGGGGCTGGCGTGTCATGAGTTCGAGCCAGTATTGCTGAAGTCTCGCCGTGAAGAGGGTAAGATGCACGTCAAATATGACGAGGTTTAAACATCCTCTCCTTGGTGTGGTGTGGAAGTTAGGAGACGGAAGTGCCATCTTATGTGTTGTTTTCTTCACTTGACCTGCGACATAGCCATCCTGTGATGACTATGTCGTTCCGGATCCGCGT
>BMAV01008115.1:64560-92090 GCA_019973955.1 Trichonephila inaurata madagascariensis | reverse complement strand
TTAAAGAGAAGATTATTCCGAATCATTAATCTTTAAGATCTTAAGTCGAGAGCATACATTTTGATACAAAATTTGCATATAAAGATTAGAAATTTGTAGCTTTAACTTCTTTTAAAAACTAACAAAAAATCCGTGGTTATTTATTAATTTTTAAACGAAAATGAAGCATAATTTAAAATGCTTGTGGTTACAATGAGAAGATTTATTACTTCTATATAAAATGTTTATAAATAATATATATTTTTATTAAAAAATAAATAATATTCTAGGAAAATTAAAATATTTTGACTCCGTCGTCTGCAAAATTAATATGTTTCGTGAACCCTTCGGCTATTTTTCAAGATATGTTTCACTTTTTATTGCAAAAATAGAGTTTATTATGAGTTAATTCATATTTTGAACTGTGTATACCTTATTGATTTCAACTCTTACAAATGCTGAAAAACACGAATATATCTGGTATATGATAACAGTACTTAATTAAAATTACATGGAAAAAAAATTACACAAACAGAGAGAATGTTTGTAGAAACAGAAATATATTGTTTCGAATTTTGTGTAATTAATACTTAAAACAGCGTAAATAATTTATATCTGGATGTGAAATACATTAATGTTACTTTCTGTTGTATTTATTTTATGATATAAATTGTATTATTCACATGCAACGTCGTTCCTTATATTATAATGCTGATTCAATGGAATCGTGACGAAATGTTGACATCCTTTTTGGCGACCATTTTTGGGGAGTTGTTGTCCATATAGTGCTTCTGGAAAAAATTGAAGAAATCTATTAATATCACGATCTATGACGTAAGTGGATCTTACGAGAAAGTGCTGGAAGGTAACCACATAGGCTATATATAGGAGCCTCTCGCTGAAGCTGAGTCAGTATTAGTTCAGATTTTGAAGACTTCAGTTACTGCGATCGACCGATTGCTTGTGAATAATCTTTATCCTTACGTATTTGTACTTTTAGACACTGATAGTTATGTCTGAGCGCTATAGAAGGTGTTAAAAACTTCTGGGACTTATTGTGCGAATTTTACGCATGCATCCTGAATTTTTAAGGATTGTGTTTCGACAATAAATTTTCATCGCTTCTGAAGAAATGTTTAGCTCTTTGAGATTGATAGCATAAAATCCTCCAACCCCGATCTCCGTATTAATATTATAATCTCCTATGCTGTACGATCCCCTTATTTTAAAGACATAATGTAAAATCTAACTAATGAAACGAGAGATACAAAATAAATAGATCAAATGTCGCATAGGGCACCTAAAATGCAGTAAATATTATTTTTCTTTAAGACACTGACTTAAAAAATTAAGTAAATAAAAAGGTAATAAACTATATCTAAAAATTTATTACTTCGTAAATAAATTAAAAACATGCTAGGTGACATCACAGAATATTTATTCAAATGTAATAAGATAATTAAGTGCGAATAAGAATAAAAACATAGATAGGCATAATATACGTAAATATAATGTGACAACAAAATAAGCCCAACATCATACGTAGACAGAAATCACACCATATTAAACTTTGTGAAACAATACCATCTATTAGAATGATACTAAACTACGGAAGAAAAGAGAAAAGAAAGTCAAAATATATCTTTTTATATATTTAAAAGAAAGTAAAATTTTTTAGACGAAAGAGGATTAACTGGGGTTATCAAAGTAATAGTATCTCAAATTTTATAACTTTTAGTATTTGACAAAATATGTTTTCAACGTAATAAGTTAAATTCATCTAAAATAACCATGAAAAGACAGTATTATAAGAAAATGTCAAAGACGTATCATATGACGTAAAATATATAAATATATCACAATCATTATAAAATTATTAAGTAAAAAGGATAATAAATTTAGAACTACAATTTTAATAAGATGTTGGGAATTAGCTTCCACAGCGAAATAATTTTTTATTTCTTTATTCATTAAACTTTTAACTGTCATCCCCGATACTATATTGGGAACGACACTAGTGCACCAAAATGTTTCACGAGTATTATACGGGGTAATTTCTGGGGTAATTTACTATGGGTGGTGTAGATCAATGTGATCAGGAAATATCCTTTTATCCAAGAATCCGAAAACGCCAGGAAAAATATTGAAAAAGATATTTTTACATTTATTAGGCAAGGTACTCTAGAACTTATTTTTGCTGCATAAAAATGAAGTTGGGAAACTATTACATTTCTGGAATTTCGAATTGAAGATGTTTATGAGCTTTTACATAAATATGATGATACAGCTTCTGGATAAAAGAATCCTGGCAGGCCACCTACAGTAGATAATCCTGTCCATTTTACTCAATGATATTTTAAATCCCTTATGAATCCTACTCCTGCGAAACGTAAACCTACAAGACACTTCAGAGTTTGTTGTTCAGAAAAGGTTGCTAATGGAAAAAAGATAAGGAAAAGGAAACACGATTCTGCAATTGTAAATTTGGTCTGTGTTTAGAAAAGTATTTCCAGTTATACCACACAAAGCTGAAATACTGAATTACTAATAGGTATGCATTTTTATTTGTTTTAATTTATTTCTTAGAAAATAATGCCCCACTGGAAGCGAACTTTACCACTGTCACGCTGTGGAACAGTTTCTTTAAGCGATTAAGCAGTTGCTATAAAACAGTGCTTCTCAAACTTTCAATATACGCGACCTACTATTCAATCATTTTTTTTCATCGTGCCCCTTCCATACAATAACAATGTATTGAATTCAATAATACTATACTTTGACACTAAAGCTACAATTCGACTTCAACTTCTTAGGTGCCACCGACGTATAAAAACGTCTCACTCAGCCAAAACATTAATTTTCTGGACATATATATACGTCTTTCCGAAGTACGATCTTTTCTGTGCAGTGTTATCCCTAAAATTATTCCGACGGCTTTGGAATGCTATAAAAGAACCTTCATAATGTTTGTGAATAATTTATTGTTTTCAGAGGATTTGCTTTTTTTATTTCTTTTCTCCCCTTCAAAAAAAACATCAAAATACGCTCGTCTACGTGGTAAACGGTGGGGAGCGAATCGCGTATCTTTTAATTGGCAGTTAAGGAATTATTTATAAACCGTACAAAAATTATCAAGATAAGTGTTAATACAAGCCCATGGGGTGATTGATAATTATCAAACTTGTTCTTAACTTAATATTGTTAAATAAATACTAAAATATACATTGTACAGTACTGATACCTTTATAAGTGTATTATATATTTTATTATATCAGAAAGTATTTCGTTTGTTTACTTTCAGTAAATTAATAATTTTTTAAATAAACTTTTGTTTTAGACTTTTCAATATGCTCGCGCCCCCTTGTAGAATTATCGCTCCCCCCAAGGGGGGCGCGCCCCACAGTTTTAGAAACGCTGTTATAAAACCTAAAAATTTTTATGCAAGTAATTAAAAATATCAATTTTTAATAAATAAGCAAATTTTATTTTTGCAATAAAAAAAATTTGATAATTTATGTACCAAAATCATCAAAATAACTTGACAAAGGGTTAAATAGGTTAAAACTTAAGATAGAAAAATATAGCTAAGTAGGTGTTTTCTTAGAGTTCACCCTTATCTTTAAATTTATTACATTCCAGCATGTTATAAGCAACATTATTTAAGTGAACCATACAAAAAATATTATTACAGTCGTTTTGTGGATGCGTTTTTATATATAACGTTGTTACATTCAGTTATCACTTAAAGGAAATGTATAAAAAAAATCTTTATATCCAAGTCTGAAAAGATATTTTTACTACATTTATGTTAAAAGGAAGGGTCAAAGTTGGAAAATAAATATTTTTTCCCCTCAGATATTGTGAAGATATTTCACAGTATCTGAAAGAAAAATATATTGGACATACCTAGTACTTTAGAGAGAAGGCAGTTCAATATTTGCTGGGATACTTTATCTACCAGAAAAATACGTCTTTTTGAAATGGATTTTCTCTAGTCCTTTTCTGTAGTTTATACCTTCATGTGCCGTTTTTATGATCACAAATGATTTAAAAAATAAACATAAATCTTTCGTTTCATATCAATTGAAAAACAGTACTCAGTATTGCGTTCTTCACCGTAGATGAAAGAACAGCCTATGGCGAAAAATTCTCAAGCTGCTAAGAAAAGATAAATTTCAAAACTTTAAGAACTTTGTCTAACCGTATCGATTATCGTAAGGTATCAACAGGGAACAAACGAAAAATAATTCTTCTGGACTCGCGAAATGTAAAAGCTTTCACAATCGATTATTTGTAGAATTTGTTTCATCCATCTTTCACAAGTTTCATGGATGAAGTATGTGATGCATGTGGATTTGAAAGAAGAAAGTTTCAAAACATATGCAAATGTGTTTCTATTGAGTGATTTAAAGTAATCTAAATATTTTAAAAAGAAATCTTTATTCTGTTTTGTGTCCTATTGATTCATGCAAAACTTCTGCAGTCGTCTCTTTGAATAATTTGCGAAAGTTACATTATATGTTATTATTTTTTATTTTGTTGTTGACATTGCAGGGATATTTCATTTCAAACTTGTTAAATTGAGAAATATGATAATAGCTGCGATTGTGTGCAAAAGCTAAGAAACTATTTTTTAAAAAAAACTCACTGAAAATATATTAAAGTTTTAATGTTTTTAGTAGTTTGATAAGATTATACTTTAAAACAAAATATTAGGAAAATAATTCTAATCAATTAGAGACGACAGTAAAATAAAATTAATTTGAATCAACATTTTGAATTAGTTTAGCAATTAAGAATTACACTAGAATAATATTACATTTGAGGTAAAAATTGCAATGAAAATAAAAATCCTAAAATTTTTATCTCCAAAAAAGGTTGTTTGGCTTAAATCACAATAGTTCTTTCTCTAGAGTTAAATTATGTTATACCTCGCAGTTTTGCAGAATAGTTTTATTAACATGAGAATTTTTTATTGATTAATTTTCGAATGTTAGATACAAAGTAAATATATTTTTACATTTAAATAAATTGCTATTTTTATTATTCTATAAAAGGCAGATGTGATGAATAACAAATTCGATATGAACGGGAATTTTTCTTCTTCTGAGTTTATTAAAAAGGTCAAATAAGACTCCAGTCTATGTTCATTAAACTTACGAGAAAATTTAGCATTAAATCATAATTCCTCCCATATTATATCCCCTCACATATTTCATTATTTATATAGGTAAAAAATATCATCATTAATAATAAACTAAGAGATATTTAGCGATACTGTTGTCACCAAATCATTATATTTGAAGTACATTGATTCCAACTTATGAATTGTATTAGAAAATATATGAATGAAAAAATGAAAAATTATCGCACTTTTAAAGTTTATCATAAATTTTACCTAGACCCTTTAATTGTGCACCCAAATAAATTAGAACAATCTAAGTCCCATAAATTCTTTTGCAAAGAAATTAAAATCCGTTATTTTGCGAATTAAATTTTATGCAACTTTTTAAAAATTAAAATCAATTTTTTTTATCAATATTATCTTGTATATATGCTTATTTAAATTTTAAACATACAAAAAAAGATTGAAAAATCCATATTAATTGCTTTCTAACGATTTAAAATTTACGTTTGATGTTTCATTCATCTTATATCTGATTCACAGTGATAAGGCATTATTTTTTTACTTTAATTAAATGGGTACTAATTTATGTATTAAAAATTCATACACGTATTAATTTCGAACACATTACGAAAAATATGCGCCATACATCTAAGAATCATGCATTTTTCATAACCCAAACTTTATTAGTGGATTATTTTTAAAAATACCTTCTATTTTTAGCTTACAAATTGCACATTTCATTGATCTTCATAAAAATCACTGCTAAAAATTTTCAAAAGCAAAACTATTTTAATTGCAGCTCTAACTTTCCGTTCCTCGCATAGCGGAAACAGCTTCTTCTACGTATTAGCTGCAATGTAATTACACCGTGGCATGCTTAATTGCTTTAGTTAATTTAGCATATTAACTGTCAGAAAAGAGCTCCATTCCCTACAAGCTTTCTTCCGGCTTTTAATTAGGCTACCCTGTTACTCTATACACAACTTTAGAAGTTACATTAAAACCCTGGGTTAAGATGCCTTATAGTTTATGGCATGCTAGTTAAATTTGTTTTTTTTTTCTTTTTTCGTTTCTCATTTTTTAAAAGAGCTCAATTAGATGATATTGAAATTTTTTCCTTTTTTTCTTAACAAAAGTATTTTTCCGTGAAAAAGTGCATGGAATAGAATTTTTGCCCTCATTTTTCTTTATTTAATAGAAGGTTGTGGTGTAGCAGCGTCTAAAAATAAAGCTTTTGTTTTTGAAATGAAAATTTAAATTAATGAGGAGTGTGTGGTTGAGAAAATATGCTTCAGTAAGTAATATTTAGCAACGAAAAATGTAGAAATTAATTAAAGTCATTTATAACGCAGAGTAAAAGTAAACATTTTAAAAAATGAAAAAAAGAAGAGATCTTTTGGAATTTTATAATCCTTAAATACTCTTGAAATTCTAAATTTATTCCGTGTTTTTATTCGGAACTATATGAAGTACAGAAAATAAAGTAACTTATGTAAAATAGATAGTTAAAAAATTCATTCATCAATTAAAGATAGTTGAAGAAGAAAGTTGACTAAAATGTGATTTTTTATATTTCGTCATGTGTGTAATTTTATAGTTTTTAAAGAAGTCTCTGAATTCTAACAAAACTAGTAAAAACAATGCTGTAGACTTCTTAGAACGTTATATGGTACCCTTAATTATTGAATATACACTGAAGTGCCACTGAATTAGGAATACCAAACTAGTAACGAGTTGGGCCTCCTCTGGTCTCTATAACGGCTATCACACGACAAGGCATAGATTCAACAAGTTTCTAGAAACGTTCCAAGGGAATGACTTGCCAAATATTGGCTAAAGATGTCCATAATTCAGTTAGGTTCGTTGGTTCTGTGTGATGACCTCTCACGCCTTATTCCAAAACATCCCAAAGATGCTGAATACGATTTAAGTATGGGCTTCTAGGTAGTCAATTTATGACAGAACAGTCAGAGAAATGCTCGCCCAACCAGCCAGTATCCAACCGGTTCTTGAGAGAGGTACACTTGTTTTGCTGGGAAACTCCATTACCGTGCGGATAACAGAACAGCTTAAACGGATGGAGGTGGTCACACAGCAACTCTACGAACCGAATTATATTAAGGGAGGTTGATACACACACCAAAGAATTCAAACAGTGCCACGAAAAGCACCCCAGACCATGACCGAACCACCATGCCTTTGTTAAGTTCCAACCTGGCACATGCATGATCCATGGCTTCATGAGACTGAAACCATATTCTCAGCCTCCCGTCGACGTTAAGTAGTCGGAATCGAGACTCATCGCTCCATGCTACTCGTTTCCTCGTTTTCTCGTAGGTCGATGACACACGAAACACATACGGTGAAGCGAGCGTTGAACAGCCCATTTAGTGACTGTAAGACTGGCACCGTCATTCAACTGGGTGGTACTTTGAGCTAATATTTGGCTTCGCTGGCTACCTGCAATACGCCCGAGCCGTATCTCACCACGCACTGTCAAGGCTAATTGTCCTTTGCAGTTTGCCCGATCGCTAGTTTTTTGTCCACCATCCATTTATTCTTGGTATACTCTTGACACTTTCGACTTTGAAAATCCTAGCTTCGCGCTAGCTGCCTAGCGTCGCACACCTACGATTTAATCTAAATCCGGCAGTTTACCCTTACTGGCAATTCCAACAACTAATTCAGAGCAACCACAGTATGCACTATATATGGAGTCACCACAGCACCCTCACTTTCACATAAATGATGCGCAGCGCTACACAATTTGTATAGCCCTTGCTATCCCTAATTCAGTGGCACTTCAGTGTATTTTTTATATAAATATAATTTATACAAAATTAATATCTGTCTTAATTAAGCAGATATTAATTAATGACTAATAATTTAAATATTAGTTAATTATCTGTATTTAAATTATTAGACATGTATTATCTAGTATACTTGACCATTACACGCACACACTCACACGAAGTTAGCCTCACAAATACCCGATAGATATTGTTTGAAAAGAATAGCTATGTGTGGAAAGCATCAACCTTATAAAGCTTAAGATTGAAGTTGACAACGCATGCTGTATCGTTTAGAATTAGCTTAGCAGCCATCAATAGTGAATACTTTTAGTGACTTTGTAAACATGCAAAAAATTGATTATCGTTATTTAATACAATACTTTTCTTTCAAAGTATTGGTCCAATCGATAAAAAAATTGGGTGGCAGAGTTTAAATTAGAAGGTATGAATACTACAGTAGCCGTCCAAATGAGGTGATTACGTTGGAAATAGGGGAAAAAGTCTGCAAAATGATATTGTATGAACATTGACTTAAAGTACACGAGATAGAAGATATGGTAGATATTTCAGAAAAATTATTTATCGCATATTTACTGAAAATGTGGTGCGATGTACCCGGTCTCTTTTTTCTAATTGCTAAGAAGGTATGCCGACAAACGTGAGAAAAATCCGTTCGTTTCCCTTATTGCTGGGAAAAAGTTTCGTGAATGGGTGGTCCGAAAATTCTGATCATTTTCCCACGGGCAGCCCGAGAGATGAAAAAAGACCCCGGTACAATGTGCTTTCGGTTTCTCACGATCCGTGACAACAGCGCGTCTAGAGGAGAAGCCCCCAGGCTGACCCTTCGCTCTAAGGAGCCGACAGACAAGAGATCAAAGGAATAGGCGGTGAGTGACCATGGGAAACTGGAGGTTAAAAAGGGAGAATGAGATAGCGAGGGACTTTTACTTGAGAGAATCCGGTAGAGGCCTTTTAGTCAGCGATACCTGGGCGTCAGTGAATTAATGAAAACGAGAGCGGGCTTAGAACCGAGGAGTTCGAGTCAGCAAGAGCACGGTGGAGATAGAGCCAGTGAGCTTACACACCCTGTGTGGAGTTACATAAAAGCAAAGACTTTCTCTAGTGAGCAGTGGACCCTTTAGCATATCGAATCCCCTAAAGTATCACTTTGACTAATATGTTTATGTCAGCGGTATAAAGACATTACCGCGAAAGAAACTTTATATCTGTGGACCCTTTATGCAGTTAAAGTGTAAGGGAATATTTTTTGCTGAATTTTATATTTTAATAAATAGTTTAACCCAGAACTGATTGAAGTTATTAAAGTGGACATGAAAGAGCTGCCATAGTACCACAATTAGTTGCAATTGATTAAAAAAAAAAAAAAAAACGTGAGTGTGTTTAACTTGAGTGTTTGGCGAATTTTCATTCACGGCAAGAAAGTCGAGATTTTGCATAGATTCATAACCAGAGATGAAACATGGGTTTCCTGCTTAACACCTGTGACGCAAGAATAGTCGAAACAATAAACTTACAAAGGAAGAGGGGGGGATATCGTCTTTAAAGAACACGAAGAAAGCCAACCTAAAAGCATTGCTTCAGTTCTTAGGGATGCGTACATTTTCCCCCATTTACTTTCAGAAAGGAAAAATGATCAGCTACGAGTATTATGCAAACTTTTTGCAGCGTTTGAGTGATGAAATCAAGGCGAATTTGTTTTATCAAGACACTGTACCATTCCAGACACACATCTCTTATATATCGCCATGGTCAAAATCAATGAATTAAATTTCTAAAGGCTTCCCCTCACACATTCTGTTTGCAAGATTTATCGCCCTTAGATCGCTTTTTTTGTTTCATAACTTTAAAAAATGGCTCGGTGGTAAAGAGGTTTCCCAACAATGTGTGTAAAGAAATGAAATCTGAGGGTTGATGGCTGAATTGTGTGAGAGAATGAGTACTTACTGTTATATGACACTAACTGTAGAATTTTTTATTTCCGAATTACATATAACACACACAGGAGTATATTTGAAATAAAAAAAGTTAATGATATTTAAAGCGCTTACAATCCATTCCACTCTTATAAGCCTACAAAAATCAGTTACAGTTTCTAATTAAAATGTTTCAGAGATCTGTTGTTGTCATTACTTATGCTACCTGATTGACAGTAACATCAAATTAAGGCCCGCAAAATTCATTGTGGCAAGATTTTTACTCCAGTCGTTACACGAAGCTTTGGGTACCATTCGGTGATAGTGCGGTTTTGCTTGGTTCCACCTCAAATTTGAGGAAAAAAATCCCCTGGGGATGGTCAGGAGTCTTCCACCTCTCTTCCCCTTCCCCCAACCTCACGATATGACTTGCGGCTCAACGGCTACTTAGAGTACTCCCATGCTGCAAAGACACTATACATTTACAGACATCCATGCCTTCTGCGGGATTCGAACCCAGGCCCTACGGCATAACAGTCAACGTCACTAACCACTATACTGGATGGGCGGCATGAGAGATCTGAAAGTATCATTGTTTTGTGTCATTACCCATATGTTATTGCGTAGTTCCAGTATAACCCCAACCTTGTGTTACAATATTTAAAAAAAATTACATTTGCTTACCGAAAATAGTTTTCATACATTTGATACACTCTTTCACATTTGATATTTAAAAAATCCGTAAAATAGAACACAAATTTTCTTTTTATCACAATATTTAACTAATACAATATTCAATTTCATAATTGATCAAATTGAGTCCGTAAACTTATTCACATTTATGTAGTAAAATGAATAAGGAAGCGTGTTCTCTCTCTCTCAAAGAATCCTTTTTATACCATTTAAAAAATTGGTACACTTTAGATACATTGAAAAGGGTAAGTTTATTTTACAACACATCAAAGAAAATGTATTTTACTATAATATTCCGCGCGGAAACTGGAATGTATTCTTGATAAAAGAGTTATTAAGGATCTATACACAACATATCAAATTTCTGACTATGGCTTATAGTGCAATAGTATAATACTGTGAAAATATTTTAAATATGTTTTTCAGAGCCATTGTGAATCTTTGAAGAGTTAATGTCATTCTTAGATCAAGAACTTTCTCTTTTGAAATGTACACCATGTTCAAAAATGTGTTTCATTCGCAAGAAATATTTTTGGTCTCATACATTACTCTGTTGATACACGGCTTAGGGGTGCTATGGGGCTAAATATGTTGTAGTTTTTCAATAGAATGTGAAAAATCTTTTAATTTATTATTCCTTTTCTCATTCAAAACTGGGGTTTTTTGAATAAATTAAATTAAAATTATATTTTACTTTTGATTTTTTTCTATGTTGGATGACATTTTAAGTTTCAAAACTTTGTAGAGCTGTCTGCAATATGATTTCTAGAATTTATATTATTTTTACTAGAATAGATAAATTTTATCATATCAGTTATTTTTGAAAACTGCACGGGTAACAAACTCATTTAATGAATTTACTAATTTCTGGAAACAAACTTTTGAATTTTTGTACACGAATTTAATTTTGTTATATATATAAATCTTTTCAGTCCGTGTTTTTTGCAGAAACAGAGACCTTTACAGGCTGGATTAACCTGAGTAAGTGTTTTTTAATGCTTTCTAAAGTAACGCGAATGAATTTTGATTCTGAGCCGTGGTTTAGTGACAAAGAAAACTTCTGTATAAACTACCTCCCACCACTCTTCTAACTTCGACACCACGCTAACGGAAGGAATTTGGTTCATGAGAGATTTAACACACACATTAGCTCCTCTACACAGTGATATTTAACGATGTTAAGAGATTCGGGCCCTTGACTCGAAAAAGCCAGACACGAGTTCATGACCATGACTACTAAGTTACTGTAGCCCAGTGTTTCTCAAACTGTGGGGCGTGGTACTAACCCTACGGGGTCGGGGGATTGGGCATATCGAAAAGTTGAAAATAAAAGATTTGAAGTAATTATAAGTTTTTCTGAAAAGAAGAAAGAAAAATACATTCTACTATAATAAAAAATAAAATACACATTTACACTGATATAATATGCTTATAAATGTATCGGTAATCCACAAATTATTTGATAATTAATTCAGCAATACTTTATAAAAAATTTTTTAGTAAGTACCAGTGACTGCCATTGGCTTTTCATATACAAAATTTAATACTTATCTTGATAATTTGTACAGTTTATAGTTAAAAAGTCGTATTGTAACTTTAGCGTCAAAGTACATTATTATTGTATTCAATACATTGATAATGGCGCGATGAAAATTATGACTGAAAATTTGGGTCACAAATACTGAAAGTTTGAGAAGCACTGGATTAACCTGAAAGAGAACCTGCTTGATTTGAACTTTGGATAAGTACGTACCTGAAAAGCGATCTTATATCGGGAAGTAAGAGTTTAGTGCTTTGCACTTCTTTTGGGCCTTATTTTGAAGGCTTTGAAAGAAAAACCCTAACATATAAATTAAAATATTTTTTATTCTTAAATTTATAAATATGAATTTATTCACAAGAAAAGTATTTTTCGTGCTTTACATTTTAACGAAATAATTTTAAAAAGAAGGAATAGGAAAACTAATATATCAATTCAATTGAATTTTTAAAATGTAAAAATTGTCTGCTATATTTAATTTTATTTATAGACGTATTTAACTTTTGAGGCTAAGGATAGAGATGGGCAGGTTCAAAAATCAGATCTCTCTGTACAAAACTCTAATACGAAGAAACTTTTCAACTCTTCATATGGTTTAATTTAAAACAAAATTAATTTGTTATTTATTAAAAACTTCGAACCTTTTTGAATAACAATTGCTTATTTTTTAAAGAAATCAAAGATTAAAGTAAAATGTGTTTATACACAGTGAGTTTATCTCTTATATATATATATATATATATATATATAAAGAATAAATGAATCATACCGAAATTCAAATGAAAGACAAAATAAGGTGATAGTATAAAAGTAATATAAGATCGCAATTGATTGTGGAATTAGATCCTTATTAAATATGAAAGAAACAGGAATATTATGAATATATTCTGCAAAAATGAAATATATCTCGAAAATACCGTAGCAAAAAGTGATCAATCTGATTTCAATTAAATATGAAAGTAACGTAGAAATGTTGCGATTTTTATTTCTGCAAAAACGGAATATTTTTTTGAAAATGGCTTTGCGTTCATAGTGTACGAAGATTGGAAAAGAAAATTTTTTCCCCCTAGAAATAATTATCGCATCTGAAATTAAAAAAAAGTTTTGCATGAAAGTTTTGGAATGGCACATAAAATAAAAATAAGGCTCGTTATTATAAAATCGCTTGATATTCTGATAGGCTGATGTGTACAGGCTGTTGCCAAATTGTCTCTACAAATTCAGAGGGGAAAAGAAGAAGCATGGCAATGACAAATCACCGTAGAACATGGAATCGCAAATCACATTTAGTCGGTGAAAATGGCGATAATGGTTCCTGTCGGGAAGACTATGAGCCAGACAAGGGAAGTGGCGAAACGAATGCCGGGATTTGAAGCAACTTGATAGGGGTAAAGAAACCTGCACGTATTGTGGCGTATTGGATACGAAAACACTGCAGCCAGGCTAGAGATATATATCAACAACTTTATTTACGTGAACATACTAAAAGGCTATCGTTCACTCTGCCCATGTTTTTTTCTTTCTGCTTCCAGCCGGGACCCTCAAAACCAGTCTCCGCGAGTGTCCTTTCGAGGAGTCTATCTCGGAACGCAGGGGGAATGGATTCGAGAAAACAATTCTCCCCCTACGATCTTAGGCAGTCCTACTATCCGCTCTTCGTCTCTGACGTCATCAACTGGTTTCGGAATAATGTTCGCTACAGTATGCAAATTCCCCACTACTCCCGGAGTTGCTGCAGGAACCAGAAGGTGTGGTTCATGTATGGTGGTGCACCAGCACATTTTTCGATTGCGTTGCGTAACCGCCTCCATACTACATATTCCGGGAAGTTGATCGGACGTCAATGGTCCTATTGCTTGGCTTTCACGCTCTTCGAACCTAATTATCTTGGATATCTTCTGGGGCCAACCTAAATAGGTTATGCATTCGACGTCAAAGGCTACAGTGAAGCATCTCACCACATGGACCCTCGTCGTTTTAGCTGACATCAACAGCACACTGGATTGGTTTGAACGCGTCCGACAATCCTTCATTCGTCGGTGTTGGCTGTGCTATGACCTACGCGACCGCAACCTCGAGAAATTCCTGTGACAATCACTTGTCTTTGCCTTTCCAACGTTGAGCTGTGATGCATTGTTCGCATTATAAACATGCTTTCTGTATAATACATGTAGTTCTTACCTCTTACAGTTCCTTTTCATTCCATTCCACATCACGCACTTCATAATTTTTTTGCGAATTACTCCGACTAAAAGTGGCTTGCAGCAGTATGTTCTATGGTGATTTGCCGTCCCATTGTCATTATCACCTCTCTGAATTTGATGGACGAATTAGGCAACACCTTGCATAGTTTAAGGTAGGTGTAGGCAAATAGGGCCCCTCAGGCCACATGTGATCCGCAAAGAGCTTTTTTTGTGGCCAGCCAAAACAGTTTGAAAATCCGTCTTGAAGCGAAATTTCCATATATGAATAAATTTGCTCGGAAAATGTTTTATATATATTTGAGTCAACATATAATTGTGAGCAAAGTTTTCCTTGAATGAACATCAACATGAGTAAATATAGATGTAAATTGGCTGGTATTAATTTGAGGGCTGCGATAAGAATTGCAACAAGCTATCGACCTCTTGATTTACAATAAATGTAGAAAAATGTAGTAGGGTTCAATTGTCTCATTAAAAGAATTCTAAAATTAAATGTGCTTGCAGTGATATATATGAAATTAGCACAATAAATAAATTTAAGAAAACTGCCATTATTTTATTTATAGCATATTTATTGATTTTTATGGTACAATTTATGCCTTACCTGGGATGTAAAGTTAACTCAAACCTTTTAAAGAAGTTCTGTTCTCCAGCATCCTTTGCTTTAACAATGTAGACCACGAACTAAAACAATTGCTTGCTAGGGGCTTAAGATATTAAGTATACGATACAGCATACCTCGGGACAAGAAGTAAGACATATGAAATTTTTGAAGAACTGATAATACGAGACGTGTCCGGAAACTAAGTACCGTTTCGTTCTACCGCAACCGCAGTGGTAGTTTTGCAGCTAACACGCACAGGTGTATCTGGTTAATTGTCAACCCAGTGACGCTATTACAGTTGGATTGTGTCATTTTTACACGTGTCAGTGAGTATTCAAAATGTTTAAGACGATTGCCGATCTCTCCAACTGGGAAGTGAGTTCTGCAATCTTTTTTTTGAACTCAAGGAATGTTAAGCCATTTTAAGTTCGTCATTGTGATAAAAATGTAATGAGTGAGGAAATTATGAGAAAGTGGGCCGGATAATTCAATGATGGGTGCACCAATGTTCATGAAGAAGAACAGAGTATGTTACCTTTTGTTGTCAATGATGGTTTGGTTGAAAACGTGAATGAGAAAATTCGTGAAAAAACAGACTTTTAACAAAAATATTGCTTTGTGATGATTTTTCACAGATTTAAACAAATTTTCATTGATGGCATCTTTTTTTTAAAAAAGGGTATATACAAGTTGGTTTCCCGACATGGAGGGAAAAAAATATCAGAACAATGGTGGTAGCTATGTTGAAAATAATTCCCGACATGCTCTTTCTTGTAGGAAAAAAATGTTATGAAAAAAAGTTTTTATGCGAGTTTTTACAAAACGGTACTTATATTCCGGCCACATCTTGTATGTTCAAAAAAGATTTGTAAATAAAATATATTTTAATCAATATCATTTCAATTGCCTTCAACCGAGATCAAAATACTACTAATCGAAAAAAAATCTCTCTCTATGTATTATAAGGGAAAAAATATCTAAATTGTTATATCTGACGACTCCTATGAAAGTTCCTTAAAAGGTAGGTAAAATATGCATAAGCATCTTACTGTATTAATTTTCATTGAAATAAAAAACATCAATTTATTATTTAGTGCAAAGTTAATCACCTTTTTACGAGCAAATTTTATGATTAGAAACAAAAAAATGCAGTTAATATAAATTTGATATCTCACGGATCATTAAAGTTTATGCCTATAAAAAATAATAAACAATTAAAACGGAATCTTTTTTAAATTCAAACTGAATTAAAAAACTAAATTAAATTTCATGTAAGAGACTTTTTTTTGTTTTTGAGAAGAAATTGCTCTTTCATTTAAAATATTAAGCCTTTTTTAGGAGCAACTGATTTAACAGAATCAATTCTGTAGTGATATTCAAAATGTTGAATTAGCAAATGTTTGCTTAAAATCCCACTGCAAGTTAATTAATTTATATCTGCAGAAATTAGTTGATTTATTCACTATCAATTATTTAAGTAATATAACATTTGACATTATTTTCTCCATTTAAAATGATTCAGATACGGGTTTTCAATCTACATCATTTAACAGCTGGTAAGTAAACAATGTTTCCTCAGACGAAAGTGACTCTAGTTTCAGTTATATCTCAGTTATCTGCTTCCCGTAACTTTGACTTTAAGGTTCAATTTCACTTGATGCACAGCAGCCTCCATTATTTTAGATAATGGGTATCGATGAATCCAGCATCGTCGATCTTAATTAATGGGCTTATCGTTGCTGATGGAACAGAGGTAGTAAAACAATTGAAGTGATATATCGTATCTGGACAAAACATTCGGGAAACGAACATTGTAAGGAAGTTTAAACAGCGAAATGTCTGTGCGCCTACTGGGAGAGTTCAGTGCTTCTCAAACTTTCAATACTGGCGACCTAATTTTTAATCATAGTTTTCCTCGCACCCCCTCCGTGCAATAATAATGCATTGAATTCACTGATAATATACTTTTTGATGCTTAAGTTACAATACGACTTAAATTTTGAAAATAATTTTATATATGAAAAACTCATAGGGTCACTGGTAATTATTAAACTTGTTTTTAACTTATAATATTGTTGAATTAATCATCAAATACATTGTGCAGTACTGATACAATTTTAAGTATTATATCAATGTAAATATAAAGTTTATTATGTTAGAATGTATTTTGTTTTGCTTCTTTTCAGTAAATTAAAAAAAAAAATTAATGTTTTGTTTTTGACTTTAAGATTTGCTCGCGCCCCCTCCGTAGAGTTATCATGCCCCCCTTGGGTGGCGTGCCCCACAGTTTGAGAAACTCTGGCGCAGTTGATTACCGTAAAATCCGGCGTATAACGCACACCCATACCTTAGAGCTGCAATTTTTAATTTTTTGATACATTCGCCGTATAAACGCCCACCCTCTTTTTTCCGAAGAAACTTGGAATGCACGTATGCAATGCTTGTATGTTTCGAAGTCATTTATTCGAGGTACTATTGAAGACTTAAAAAAAAGTTTATATTTATTGAAATACAACCCTTTAAGTTCATAAGAAATGTCATTTCTTTTAAATAAACACTATTTCGATTTATGTAGAGAAGTCTAATTTTTTTCCTATGCTCATCTTTTTTCATTTTTCAAGCTCTCATTTTTATAAGCCGGCGGATAACGCGCACCCGTAAATTTCCATCTTATTTTTTGTGTTATAAGTGTGCGTTATACACCAGATTTTACGGTAGTCATTGGCCTAGTGCGCTCATGTTTGCGGGTTTGAACTCGGCGCAAATCGATGGATTTTTATAATCCATTAAAAAAAATAGACAGTGTCTACGTCGATGATAATGTAGTATGTTAAAGATCCCTAGAGGGCCTGTTTGACTAACGTACTCCTTGCGAAATTAAATTCCTAGTACAATTTCGTATCGTCAAAGCTCAGGTGGCTCTCTCTGGGGAGGAAATTGGGCATCAAAATTACATTGTGACAATTGGTATCCACCTAAACGGTACCACACTAAAAAGACAAGCTACCGTAGGATGTATAGGATCTGCGAAGGTAATTACGAAACCGCAGTCCCATTTGAAAGAAAACATTGATTTTGCTGGCTCGGTATCTTAGAGGTAGCGTTCCCGCTTCATAAGCCCAAGATTGCAGTTTTGATCTCGGCTGGAGTCGATAGATTTTTGAATGCGAAAACAGTAGGCACGCCTGTCATATGATTATATGGCATGTAAATGATTCCTTGAGTATCAATTTGGCTCTGGTACTCTCGGTAAATTTAAATCACGGCAATATTTAATATCGAATGAGAGCTTGAGTTAAATATAAATTCAAACGCTAAGATTGATAGCGAGAGACGCCACCAGGTGGTGCCACTATAAGATGGCTCTTACGTTTGTTGACTTTCCGTGTCTGCCAATATGCAGCCAATTAGGAAAAACAACATCTGCGCTGCACGGATACGGTCAGTATTACTATTATTTTATTTACCAGATTAATGTTTACTAGTTACTGACTTCAGCGTAGGATCATAATTGTGCATGACTGCATAGTGAAATAGCCAGTTGAACAGAATACTTGATCGTAAAATGTGAAGTTTATGATGTACGGTACATAGTACTTCATGAAAAACGCTTAGGAAATTATTAAATTTAGAAAATCATGCTATCACACAGTATTTTCGTAAAATAAATAATAATTATAGAAAATAATGAAAAAGTGCATATTTCAAGTATAAAGTATGTTATGAATTTAAATTTGTACTTAAAAATGATTGATTGCTTGCTTGCTTGCCGCTTAACATCGTACTCCGAAACGGACAAGTGACGAGGATGATACAGGTATTAGCATGCTTGTGGACTTAAGGTATCCGACTACATTCGGAAACGTGATTTTAAAAAGCGCATAAATGGATAATTTTCATGGTATTTAGTGTCACTTAGATTAGAATGCATGTATAAAATAGTTTTATAAGGACATTATGATGAAAAAAATTATTTAATTACAATATTTTGGCAAACAATTAACTTAGAATAACCTTTTTTCAAAACGTTTTCCTTTTGTAAAAAATGCTTCTATAATAATAACATTTTGTGTGTGTGTGTGCCTATATAAAGTAAAGACTTCTCCAGAGAGTCTGCACTAGGAGTTTTGAAAAATTGACATTATTTTCAGAGTTACCACCCATTGAAATAATTATCGGCGTTTTTTTCTTAAAATTTCTCCTCTCTGTTGTAGTAAAATATGGATAAATCCACTTCTAAGACATATATCAAAAAAATTCTAGTTCAGCCTCTTTACAGAGGTTTGAGATATATACAGAAAAAATATTATTATAAGAGAAGCATTTTTCATAAAAGGAAACTGTTTTGAAAATGGGTCATTCTATGTTCATTTTTTTGTCAAAATATAGTACTTAAATAATTTTTTATTGTATATATATAATACTATTCTTAAAATCATTTTATATAAGTTTTCTAATTTAAGTGACACTAAATAACATAAATATTATGCATTTATAAGCTTTTACAAACTCACGGTTCCGAACGTACTCGGATACCTTAAAAATTGTATATATATATATATATATATATATATATATATATATATATGTACATTTTGGAATAATCACAATATTTAGAATAATATTTTTATTTAAGTTAAGTGGTAGGTCAAAATTTCTATATATATATATATTGTAATTTTCTTCATTTATTTTATTTTGCGATTCTGTAATTTTTTTTATCTTAGTGGTAAAGCATGAGTGAGTGAATATTGACGTCAAACTGTTCAATTACACGAGGGCCTTTTGACGACGGACTTCGTAATTTTGAATCACGGTCAAGGGACGCGGACGACATCTAAGCTGATACCCCCTCTCCTAACTACCTCACCTTACCAACGGGAAGACATTTGAGCTTTGGACAAATTTAACGTGTATCGCACCCCTACACGGCGGGTCTTCAGCGGCATTAGGGTCGACCTCATGACACGCCGACCACGCATCCGTTACCTTGGCCACAAGGCTACCGCGGTAACGTGTTAAAGCATGAAGAAATAACAAGTTCTTCCGTAATAAATTGATGAATTTTACTTATGGTCCTTAAAGGCTTCGTAAACAAATTTTAAAATTACTGCAGATTATTGCAACCAACTTTATAGAAAAGTTAAATGGTAAAAGTACAAGAATTAAAAAATTAAAATATATATTTTGAAAATTTTAACTGTGCAATTTATTTTATTTTGTAAGATCTAGATTTTGAAATTATTCTTTACCTTACCAAATTCAATGAAAAGTATGTACTTTGAGTGGTCAAAAACGGGAAATCAGTGATGTTAAATTACAAAATGCCACAAATCGATATTAAGCCACATATGTTTTGAAGTACGTTAACTCAAAAAAAAAAAAAAAAAGTTAAAAATATACTGCTTATTAAAAATAACAAAAAATTTCTCTGTTCTCCCAAACACACTTTAATAATTTTTCAAAAAATAAAAACTCTGAAATTTTCAATTCACTTTTTAAAGTGTAATATCTTAAAATATCTGGCGTCATTATTTAAATAATGACCAAAATACAAAATCAGATGAAGTTTCAAAATTTATAAGATTTATTTGATAATGAAAATTAAATAAAGAATTATAAAAGAATTTGATCAGTTGCAACTAGATTATTATTTTGCATCAAAATATGAAAAATTTTAATACTAAAGTTCTTTTTAATAAAATGTTTATCTACTTAGAATGCATTTTCTATTACAAGAAATAATGAAACATTTTTATTTAAGTTATAAATATTTTTAAACCTTTGTTTATTTTTAGTAATAATAGTTGCAATTAAATAAATTTTGCTTCGTAATAAGTATTTAGTACATAATATAAGGGCAGCAGAATTTAATATACCATAAGATTTAGTATCATAAAATTTTAACACAAATACGAGTTTTATTACAGAAAAAAATATTTACAAAATGGAATTAAGTGTAAAACAAGAAATGCGTACATAATTTTTCAAACATTCTCTTAATAATTTCAGAGGAATGGAATAAACTAAAATTCTTTCTACAGCTACTTTTTGACTCTTTAATTTTTAACTATATTAAAAATATTTGATGCTTTTTAAACAGATATTCAATGTAAATATATATAAAACTATATCTGAAATAAAATTAATCAACGAATAAATCTAATTTAAGTTAAATAATTTGAAGATAAACTATTTTTGCCAAGCACAGAAAGTTTAAACATTTTGTAGAAAATTAAAACAATTTATGCAAATATATTAGTTGAATAATTAATAAAGTTTTCAAAATTCTTTTTATGTCTGCTTTTAGCACAGAAACTTATCAATCATATTTTATTTAAGTTGAATTTATCTCCTTACAATGTATTTTTGCAAATAATCTTTGAAACCGAATTCTTTAAAATAAATTTGTTCTAAATTAAAATATTTGATATCATTATAAAAGAAATATATATACCACATAAAAATAATTTTTTCTTTGTTTACCTTACAAGAAGAAATATTAAAATATTGAGATTTCTTAATAGATACTTAAAAAAAGTATAGTTAATTTTTATTTAATTTAAAATATTTTATATTTGTAATTTCAGGCATAAATTTCATAAAAAGAACTTAATAATTTGTTACATATTACATTTTTATTGAGTAGATCATGTATAAATAGAATAAAAATCACAAGTTGTTAAAAATAATTTTCACAAAGAATTCAAATATCACGAAAAATATTCAAATAAAAAAAAATGGATTTAAATTTTATCATCTGCAATGAATCTCAAGCGCAAAAAGGAGCTCTTGTCAATAAAGTTCTATAAAATTCTGTTCACATCATAAAACAGTAAATGATTTTGCTCGTTTCTATATTTAACAATAAAAACATTACACATTATACTTTTCACTGAGTAGAAGAAGTGTCACAGAAAAAAAAATTACAAGTTCTTACCTGTTACTTAATTTCAATTTTCGGAAAGAAAAATATGGCGAAAAATGTTCGAATTAAAAAGAGTTAAATTTTATCGTTTGCAACAAATCCAAAGCGCAAAACAAGTTTAGTCAATAAAATTCTGTTGCCAATTTTCACATCATAAAACAAATATTTTTGTGTGAAGAAACTCGGAAAGTATTTAGCAGCCGCGGCGACCGAAGGCGAATGTTGGAAAGGAAACTCTTTTGAGCAGTATTAAAACCACCTATTGAAGCGCGCCCTTGCGGTAAAGATGGGCTAGAATATTTTATGCAACTAATGACGGACATAAATATTCTTTATTCTAAGACATGTCATCGATGCGAACCTATAAAGTTATTTCCAATATCGTTCTTTTTATTGCCTTTAAATAACAATTTACTCAAACGAAATGCCACCGAATTGCTATTTTAGTTTTATTACACAGGATTAATTTTATGGAGCAAGTAATTTAGAACATTATATTTGTAGTTTACAGGAATGTAATGCACCGTGATTTTAGAATGCTGAAAATGAGTTCCTTTTTTGGATGGAGGTGTAACTTGTTATTTTCAAGAAAATTAAGTGATTGTAAAAGAAATTTTACAGTTCTTTTTTGTTTTATTTAAATAGTAATGATTGTAAGGGATAATAATGTTAAAAGCATTGAAGTTGTGAATAAATTTTTCTTTGGAATAAAACAGTTTTATTAAGCTTACGTCTTTCGAAGTATGATTTATTTCTTTATATATAAAATGATGTTAAGGATCGAATTGTAATCAACTATGGAAAGAACAACTATTTAGAAAATTTCTTTCGATTCCCAAGCAAATACCTAGAATAATACCTGAATTCTACATTTTTAATATTAAAAAATAAGTTTTATTTCCAGTTTTTTCCAAAAATGTTTTTTGCTTAAAAATTTGTGAATTATTTTTTCATACATTTAATAATTCTTAGTGCAAAAAAAAAATTCATTTCAAAAATTGAGAATGTGTCAAGAAATTTTAGTTAGGTTTTGAAAAATATGCTTATTAAAAAGTTAAAACTTAATTAATGAAGATAAACAAGCGAAACCTTAAATTTTGAATTTTGGACATTCACCTTTAAAATTCTTTTTTGTGGACTTAATAAAATAAGAATATGAAAGTTTTTTTGTGTGAATATATTAAAGCCCTTATAAGTTAAATGCGTATTCAAAATCCATTTGATTTTCATATATAATTCTTATATTTTTTCTGTTGCTTGGTTTTTGACGTATACGTAAAAAAGTACTATCTACACTCAACATTTATGATAAATACTTAATATTTAATTAAAAGCATGATAAATATGGCTTATAAAAGCTGGATTTTTTCTGGAAAAAGAGCAATGTAATTTTGTTTACTGTAAAATTTTATTTTTAAGTCTTACATCTTATGTTAAATTGAAATATTATTTAATTCTTTTATTACTTTCATACTACCTATTTTATTAATAATTGAAAAAAAAAACTTTAGGATAAAACAAGAGCTACGGTTTTCTAAAACTTGAGCGGGAGAACTTCTACACATTAAATTCAACTCTTGCCCAAAATAGTCACAAGGTACGGAATAGAAGTTAGGAAAGTGGGGAGATAAAATTTAGGTGTCTTCCTTGTCACTTGTTACTTGAAAAAAACTTGAATGTAAAACATACATCAAATATCAATATAATTTTTTTTAACTACCACCTCGCATCGCTATAATTATTCATTGTGCTAAGAAGGATACAGAAATTCCTCATTGGTGTAGTTTTGATTACCATTTTGAGATTTTCGACGTAAATTCCATACAATTATAATACTCAGAGATAGTTCATTTCGTATACAGTGTAATACATTCAGCGCGAAAACGCTTAAGACTAAATATCGGTTAACACGAATAATATGCAACGGGCCCGATAAACTACTATGAATTTTCATGCATTTTTTTACACGAAACTAAAATCGCTTAACATGAAAATATTTCCCTTCTGGGAATGAACAAAGTATTAAAAACTCCAGCGGGATTTGACTGTCCTATTGTATAAGGGAAGAATTCATTGCAATAGATGATGATGTGTGTTCAGTCCCAATTATAGCAAAGACATTTTGGAGTTTGTTCAGAGCTCAAAATATATCTGTGATGCAGAATCCAACGACTAAAATAAAATGAATAAAGCAGCTCCTGCTCCGACGTCATCCGAAATGAGGAACTTCATGTTACCATGCTCAGTTAAATAGACCCACATTCGAATGCTGAAATGAATAACAAAATGGACGATACCGAACAATTTGATGCTAAAAAAGACGATGCAAAGAAAAATATAAGATTATTTTCCAAAACCATAATAAAAAAATGTTTTGTTCTTCAGAAATTTTGAAAAGTTTGTGTTCAATTTCTATAGCTTCTTGTAAATGTTTTTGTTTCATTGATTTTTATAAATATACGTAGATATACATGTCGCAAGAAAATGACGAAATTAGGAATTTCATGAAATCCCTAAGGGATAGGAGCAATTGACGGGAGATGTTAAAATAACGGGTCTCTTCAAGGTCATTTCTATGATGAAAGTGATTTTATCAAAACCTGAACTGTTTCAGTGAAATGATGGAATGAACTAGTCAGGATTTGCATTGGTAAAATGTTGTCCGGGAGGGGGCGGAGACACCTGGGGGGTCGTGTCCTTGTACTTTCTAACCCTACAGGTAGTACTATCGATCCCCTAAATATCAACTCTATATCTTTAAAAAAATGGCACCATAGGATTAACGTAGGGATTGATATTTTAGTGTGTAAGTAACTGAGAGAAAAGATGTTACACATAAAAAAAATACCAGCTTAATTTTCTAATTATTTGTTGATTAGTTTCGAATAAATAATTTGTATTTCATTGACTATTGTTGTATTACTTACTTCTACGTTTAATAATGCACCATATTTGTTAAATAAAAACTTTTAAAATCTTGACAATATTATTTCATCATTTCACTGAAACATGTCAAGGATTTGTTCAAATCCCTTATATTTATCAGGGAAATTACCTTCAAGAGACGCCATTTT
The DNA here is from genome assembly GCA_019973955.1 of Trichonephila inaurata madagascariensis. Taxonomy (NCBI): domain Eukaryota; kingdom Metazoa; phylum Arthropoda; class Arachnida; order Araneae; family Nephilidae; genus Trichonephila; species Trichonephila inaurata. The sequence goes on along the minus strand of BMAV01008115.1, from coordinate 67,214 downwards.
AACATCTCCCACCAACTGAATATCTCCCTTAGGGATTTGATGAAATTCCTAATTCCGTCATTTTCCTACGACATACATATATATGTAAATAAAATAAACTCTAAAATATTTAATTTTGCCGATATATGGGAGATTTTTTGCAATATCCTTTAACACGAAATTCTTTTAACACAAAGAAATATTTCAGTCCCTTCAGTTTCATGTTAAGTGATTTTCTCTGCATTTATTTTATGCGCAATGTATGTTCGATACATGTACGCATGTAAGAAATGATCCAAAGAAGAGCCTTTATTCTGTATGCAAAAAAGTCCATGGAAAAAAATAAGTAAATGTACCATGTTCCCAAATTTCAACTAATCAGTAAAGAAATTCATAAAATATTCTCCAAACTAAATTAAATTAAATTTCTTACAATAAAAGTTTTTATTTTTAAAATACTGACAGATTAAATTAAGGAATGGTAAGTTTTAAAAAAAATCGTGAGCTTAAGATGCGTGGCTCTTTTAAATAATATTGAGTTAAAAATAATAAAAGAGGTTAGAATTTAAATCTAATTATATTTCAGAGTTTTATGAAGTGTGGAGAGGCGGGAGGGGGGGCGCGTAGTTTGATCAACGAAGTATTAACTCAGATGTAATTTTCGTCCCGTGATTATAATAAAATATTTCAATTTACATTTCAAAATTATGTTATGAAATTGAGTTAATTAAAGCAAACGAAATTTAATGAAATGCAATGAATGGAATAAATTTAATTTTTAAAACTCAAAGGTCTTAAAATTTTTTTGCAATTATTATAATTTTTATAAATTGAGTTAAATAACTTAAAAAGTAATTGGCATTCTAAGTCCTTAAAGTTTTTGTAATCATAAAAATTTTATGGAATTTAGAATGGCAAATAATGCACTAATTTTTTTCACTACTACATTCTACATCCCTGGGTATTTTGCAGCTATAAGCCGAAAAAAAAACAAGAATGCAATTGAATAAGGTAATGAAAAGCAAACATTGGCATTTTTTCTACAACAAAAGCAGTATTAATCATTCAATTATGTCCGGGAATCAGTCACAGAGAAAATTGGAGAGTCCAGAGCATGAAGAGACCATTGAAGCATCCCACAAGTGTTCTAGTAAATTAATACATGAGGGCAATGGAAGCAAGAGGAATGTTTTAATTCCACTGTAATGTTCGTCCAACCATTCTAGTGATCGATTGGTGAAGCGCATTATTCGTTTGAAAGAGAGATCTATTGTGGGAACAACATATATGGTAAATAAAAAATGATAAGCCAGGAGTTCAACGAAGCTTTCGTCTATTTGAGAGAAGACGATGTCAATACTCCATTAAAAAAACCAGATAGTTACACCTTTGACTATCAGCCTTTGCAAAGCCAAAATAACATAAGGGAAACAATGCTTCATCGACCCTTCAGTGGTGGAAGATTCTGTTTAATTACAAGCACAATAAATTTTGTTTTGCCAGTAACAGTAAGACCCCCAAATTAAAAATTCTGGTTTTTGGAGACGTTTTGTTCCAATCGCTAATAAACATTTCTTGGAAACAAACTAGGCCCCCTCATTGAGGGGGCAGGGATTGTAGGGAGTTAAAAGCCTGACTGACGCAAAGTGTGTATTTGGGCTTGGGGCCCAAAACTTGACTTTGCAGGGGGCTCGTAATATTCTCCATTACGCTATTATCTATAGCAACATGAAGTAGTACATTTTTATCTCAATTTCGACGAATCACTAAGTCTCCGAGCATCCAACACTTTCGTAGCTCATTTTTAACACATTTGGCATGATTTTTACTGGTTTTTCTGCTTTTGAATTACACCATACCTCTGTAAATTTAATTGCGATTAAGCTTGTTTACATCATTGCATTATTCAGGCTAACATTCGGTGGCCTTTGAAGTTCTGATATTTATATTCCGTGGCACCAATTCCAACTCATACCTCACATATCTTTGGTACACACCGTGCTCAAATACGTAGTTATAATACAAGTGTGTATTAGAATTGGTCATTTCGGGGCATATGGATTATGGGGATTCGGACCAATTTTTAAAAATTACCCGTTATTTTTTAAAAATATCCTATGCTATGAAGCAAAAATCTTCAATCATGTCCTTTTCTTTTTCGTAACTTTTAACAAACAACATAAGCAAAATTTTGGAACTAACAAAGGGAGGGCAGGACCAAGGAAATTCATTTGGGGTCGAGACTTGATGTAATAATAGTACTCCTTTAGGGTGTTAAATCCTCAATGTAATTCCGCCGAATGGCCAGTTAATGTGGAGAAAATATCCTTCGAAACTCATGCTTAGCTTTTATACAATTAATTTTCCATGTTCTCCAACGAGTCCGTAGCTTGGTTGGTAAATCGTCTGCTTACTTTGCGCGAGGTTAGGGTTCGATTCATTAATCAACTTTTTCCAATTCATTTAATTATTTCTTAAAATTATATAAATTTATTTATGAAAGGTTTTTTTGTAATTATTTTGTATTTTATAAAGTAAAAAAAAATTTAATAAATTTATTATTTAAATTATTTATTATTTAAATTATTTATTATTTTAATTATTTATTATTTAAATTACTTATTTTTATTTATTTATTATTTAAATTACTTATTTTTATTTATTTATTATTTAAA
>BMAV01008115.1:23747-49656 GCA_019973955.1 Trichonephila inaurata madagascariensis | reverse complement strand
AATGTTTTCATTATTTATAAAATAAACTAGTAGTAAGCAATTCAGATGTAGTAAGAATAGAATTACATGCGGAATATATAAATTTTTTTTTATTATTTACCTTATCAACTGTAAAAGTATTTCTTACCAGCTAAAGTACTCGATCACTCTAAGCTTCGTTTCTTTAAAAATGTAGTTACTGAATCTAAATCTCTCTTACTGAAATTTCGATTTCTTTCCTAAATTTTAATTAACTCTGGGGGTAAAGCCGATGCTATGGGGGGAATACAAAGTCTGTATATTTATCTTTCGTTAATCGTAGTGATTTCAAGTTGATTTCGTAATTTATTGTAAAGCGATGCTAAGTTGGTTTTCTTCTTATCATTGATTATTAGTTGTAGATACCCCTATATGTGTGCACTTGGGTGAGTACACTATCTTTTCCAAAATGTTGACGGAGATTTTCTACAGCTTTAGAATAATTTGCTGGGGATGTAGGAAAACTCAGTACACTATTTCTTTTGGCTTCAAATTAGGTTCTGTTGACGGTATTAAGTTCTGGAATTTATTAAGAGCATCGTACTTCACATCGTAATCTTATTCAGTAAAACCTTTTTCTTGTATTGAACATAAAATTGCATCATCGTAATCTCATAGTTGGTTAGCTTGGTCTTGAATTAGTTTCAATGTAATTTCTATTTCACTGAAGTTCATTGTAATATGTTGATGAAGAGCTTCTAAGCAATTTAATGTTTTGGTAAAGTTGTTTCTGATTTTTTTTTTATTTTGCAGCATCAACGTACATCTTTCTTCAAGTGAAATCGAAGGTAGATACTACGCTCCTTAGTAAACCGTGCAAAAAGAAAAAGTATAAAAAATATATGCGACATACGGTAAGTTTGGGAATTTGTTCAACAAAAATTCGCGCGAGATGAAAAATTAAATATTTTTCCATAACATCGTGCAAAAAAGTAATAATGAAATCCTTGTTACAGATTTATAAAACAAAGCCATTCATTTTTATTTCTAAGAAAATTAAATTAAATTAGTGAACTGTGGAAATTTAGTCTATACGCGCGAGCATGCATTACATAAAGATTCAAATTGAAATTAGAAATAAAGCTACTAACTAACAACTATTCATTGATACCTGATAACAAGCGCGCGTGTACGTTAATTACGAATTGGATCAAAAATGCTATCATCAGTAGATGTGTCAGAGATATGTTTTGCACTACTGTCGGTTTTGATTCAAATGAAGAATTTGGTTCGTTATTAACTGCGTCTGTTGGTTCTTTTGTCGTTTCACAATATGTTAATAGTAACTGTTTTTTTAGTTTCTCGAGCTTTTCTATAATTCTTGATATCCAGCTACACAAAACTTATGATTACGTGGTATTTTAAGGTCTCTCAGGACCCTAAGCAGATATCTGTGCACTCGAAAAAAAAACATACTTCTTCAAACCAATGTAACTTAGAAATAAAATAAAACAAAACAATAACCACATTTTACCACATGGTAATCATATATATTGACATTATTTTACAAACTTTCGGAGAATTTGAGAAAAAATTAAAAAAGTTATAAAGAAATAAAAATTGGACAATTTTTCAAAAATATGAAAATCAGTATTTTACACCGCGCAGGATTCTTAAGTACAAAATTGATCAAAATTTACAAAATCAATTTTTTACTTGGTATAAAAATGTTAACTTCTGAAATTATACTAACTTTTAAGAAATTTAGAGAAATTTTTTTTTAAAATACAATTTTAACGAAAATGTTAAAATTTTAAGAAAAAAATAAATTAAAATTCAAATAAAAGAAATTCTATTAATTATTCTTTTGAAAATTGAAGTATAAGTTATGAAGAGCCTTATTTTTTGAACACGTGTATAAAATTTCAAATTGATATCATAAATAGTTTCTGAGAAATCCTGTGTGCAAGCTAAAATCTATTGTTTTGCGAAAAATGAAGTTAAAGATAAGAAAGAGATAGGGTTTTCGTTTAAGTTTCACTACCTATTTCTCAATAACGTTAGAAGTTTTCACAGTGTCAGCACAATTTTGGTACCAAAATGCTCAGAAATATTAAGGCCTTAACATGTATATTTTTTTTCAATAAATTGAAAAATTAGCAATTTAAGAGTCCTGAGAGCTCTTATTCAAGCTCTATGTCAGGATCATGAGTAAGAAAATGTTGTTCCATACTACTAGCAAATTTCAAGTCGTCACGACTTAAATCAGTTATTAATAACTGAACTTCATCTTTGACTTCTTTATTATCTCATAAACGGTCGAAAATTTATTCATTTCTTAAAAATTAATTCTTAACCCTTAACCGATTTATTAGTCATATGTTTATGAATAACAACTATTTTAGAGAATGAGAACAAATATGTGACTAATTCCTCTTTATGATGTAATACTTTTTACTTATTTTTAATGCATCAGTGAACTAAAATTAACCATTGCAGACCTAGTACATTACCCGAAAGCTAGTATCTCTTTTTAGTGAAGAGGTGGTATGCCAATCGCCATAAGTAATTTTGACAATCAGTTATCTTCCCAGAAAGAGGGAACGGATCTCTGCCAATGTGAACTGGTAAAATGAATTAAATTTTACAGAGAGAATTCAAGCCAAACAGGCGCACTCTTGGGATCTTTAACATGCCGCATAATCATATTACATGCATTCTCAGTCGATTTTCTGCTTCATGAAAATCCACAGACTTTGGCAGGGGTAGAACCCACAACCTTAGACTTAGAAAGCTAGCCACAAACCAACTACGTCAGCCAGGCTAAGTAACTGTCTTGTAATATATGAATAAGAATATGCATAATTGACCTGCGTTATAGCTAAGTAGCAACAAATTATTATTTTATTACATAATACTATAGAACATTTATGTTTGCCTTAAAAAATATTTATAAGGGATTTTTCAAGTTTTAAAACTTAATGCGGAAGTACTCAATTAAAAAAAAACTTTCAAAGAAAAATTACATTTGACATAAAGTATTATTTTGTATAAGATGGCTTTTAATTGTTTTAATACAAATCAAAAAGATTGTCTGGCTTAATGAATCCAACTATGTTCGGAGTCGCGACTTTACAAAAGCGTATAAATGAATATTTTTTAATATTTAGTGTCACTTTTTTTTAGAATAGAAAATTCGTATAAAAATGTTTTAAGAATATTACTATAATAAAAATTATTTAAAAGCAATATTTTGGTAAAAAATAAACATATATTTTCAAAACATTATTCTTTTATGAAAAATGCTTCTATAACAACACTCTATATTGCCTATATGAGTTGAGTTGAGTTTGGTGTTTTATGGCGCAAGAGCCAGTTTTGGCTATACTGCGCCAAACATTCATAGGTCTGTGGTCTGGACGGGAAAAGAAGAAATTGGATGACAAAATGGAGGGTCGAAAATAGAGAAGGATCACTGGGGTACCCCGGGGTCATGACACCCGTGTTTACCAAAGATAGTAAACCCCTTGAGAAAAGGAAAAGATCACTAGGGTACCTCGGGATTGTGACACCCGTACCCACCTAAAGAAGGTGAGCCCCTTGAGGGGATATTGCCTATATATAAGTCAGACAGAGTTTGAACTAGGGTTTTTGAATTATATAACTCAGAAGTGGATTTATCCATATTTTAATACATGAGAGTGAAAACATTTTATCTAAAAAACATCGATAAATATTTCAATTGGTAATAACTCTAAAAATAATACGAATTTTTCAAAAGTCCTGGTTCAGGTTCTTTGAAATCTTAGCTATATATAAGCAAAATGTTATTATTATCGAAAAGTTTTTCATAAAGCGAGAATGTTCTGAAAATAGGTAATTCTAAGCTCATTTTTTGCTAAAATATTGCATTTAAATACTTTTTTTATAATAATATTCTTAAAATAATTTTATACATGTAATCTAATCTAAGTGAGATTATAAATATTAAAAAAATATTCATTTGTACTCTTTTGCAAAATCATGGTTCTGAACGTAGTCGGATACCTTAATAGAAATATATAATAAAATTCAAAGGACGTAGACGAGAAAAAGTAAATTAAAAAGGAATGGACAATAAATTTAAAACAATTATATTGCTAATATAATTAACCTAAACAAGTAAATGATAATGATAATTTTAATAAATACGTTAAGCAAAATCATAAAAGAAAACGAATTTTTTAGAAATATATTAAATAAAAGCTGTGTATTAATTTAAAAGGGAAAATATCTATTTAAGTAATGGAAATTTGGTTACTGAAAGTTTTATTTTCCTGCATTTGAAACTGAATATCATTGTTCAAACATGCATCAATGCAAGTCGAAGTCTTAGAATTAAAAAAATGTCAAAGGTGAAAAAGATAGAATCGAATAATTTACGAAGGAAGTAAAAATGAGTCAATTATTGTCCCAAACAGCTATTTTAACCTTAATTTAATTCACTTTATGGTAATGAGCATCCATTAAAGAATAATATAAATGTGAGTGCCAAATACGAAGAAACGAAAATATTGTAATGGTACTCATTTATAATTAAAAGTGATCTCCCTTACCAACATGCGAATATAAACATTTTAGAGCCCGTAAGCACTTCGTTAAAAGGTATTCGGAAATAAATCTATTTATAGAGATGACAAAAATATCAAAACTGTGCGACAGAAGACAGTCTTTCTTTATTATGGTGGTTATAATATTTAAATAAAATAGAGTATTTGAGAAAGAGAGTTTATAATTTTTAATTAAAATAAGTTTTTTAGAATTTAATATTTGCTTCTCTTTTTTTTTTTATAAATAAAGAAATTCTGAATAATTTTAACATTATAAACTGATACTAGACTTGAATTTGATCACGCTGACGAGAAGTTAAACAACCTCAAATTTTTTTTAAAACAGCGTGTATAGTTAAATTTTCATTTTTTTTCAGTTACTTTATAAAACCTTAAAATGAACTGAACTGACATAAGCATTTAAATTTTCTAGAAATAATAGAAAATAATGTTGATTTAGTAGGAAAAGAATTTTTTTTGTATAAAAATAATATTAAATACGCATTTTATTTTAAGTTGTTATAATGAACAGATTATAAATTGCGTATAAGTGAGAAGTGTCTCAAAATTTGATAAATTTCTGTTTTCATCTGAAGAATTTCTTTGAAATAAATTACTCTTAAAAATTAAAAAGAAGTTAACAAACATGTTTAGATTTGTGCTGATATATTTCGGAGTAAACCTATAAAAGCAGTAGTGTAACGAAGAATACTAGGGCTCTCCCGCAAAATCAGGTTTTTGGCCTCAAACCCAAATACCTACATGATATCAGTCAGGGTTTGGGCTCCCTAGAACACCTGGGCCCCCCGCAATGTGGGGATTGTGGGGCTGTATGTTACACCACTGAATATAAGTAACATAGTGCCACTGAAGGTCCACTGTGTAGGACTAATTCACTTAAAGCTTTTGAGTATCAACCCCTTTTAAACGTTTCGGAGATAGGACACTTGCACACAAATTAATCTAGGAAATACATTTGAAGAGAATAATTTGGAATCTGTTAAGTTTATTCATATATCCCTGCAACTCATGAGAAACTATTTCCTCATGAATTCTGTAAAGGTAGAAAAATAAGAATGGCCCCAACGAGTAGATATGATTGGATATGAATGTGACGCAAACATCAAGGGATTCGGAGCGTTACATTTCCAATATTTTAAATCCTTTTGCAGCATCATTAAATGAGGAGGAAAAGACCTATAGTTACTTCTAGCAGGTTGGTGCAACTGCCCATAAATCTCACGGAAACATGGATCACATTTACCCAATCTTCACTCTTGACAGAGTTGTTAGCAGAAGTCAGTCTGTTCTTGGCCTTAGCTAGCTATATAGGTCCACTTATCTGTCAGTGTGCGATTACTTTTTGTGGGGAACCCTCGAGTCTGAGGTGTATCAAAGGAGCCCTCATAGTCTTGAAGAACTTTAGTAGAACATTTCTGATGAAATTTCAACAATTCCTTCCGTCCAGCTTCGATCTGCCTTCCGCAACTTGCTGACCAGGGCTTAAAGGTTCCAGGAAATGAATGGCGGTTATTTTCAATACTGCTTTAAGCAGATTAGCGAACTATCTCCCTTCCTTTGCCATGTTTCTTTGTAAACTACAACCCTGTTCTCCGGACCCCTTTGGTTTGCCCCATTTTGAATAAAAAAAATCGTCCCGTAATACTCACCATCTTAATTAAATTACTTGTTAATTCGTCATTATCTCGTTCATTTTAATCTTTTATGAGTGTTATTAAGTATATTAATTAAATTGTGTGTGTGTGTGTAAATTGGAATGATAACTGTGAAAATTATTATTAAAATCTTCCAATATTTAATATTTTTTGTTCCATTGCACAGAATATTCATTGTTTCAAAAACCAATTTAATATCTTTATTTGTCAATTCTAAACTTCATTTTAAGTATATTGATTCATTTTATTTATTGATTTCTTATTAATAAGGAAGGAGATGAAAAAAAACTTTTTGCAATAATTGCCATAAAACTTCGCACAAGAAACATGTAGTTAAATACAGGTCCAAGCCGACAAACTTGTAGGATGTGTAGAGGTGTAGGGACTATTCGGAATCACATAGGAATGCAGGATCGCAAACGCCGTAATTGCAACCTATGGTGCAGAGAAAAAGAACAGAAACAGTAACATATCAATGGGGCAGAAAGCATTTTATTGAAAGATTGTTCTACAATAGTTGTTCAAAATTATTATTAGAAGTCGTCTGGCAGGCTTGGCAGGGACGCTGCACGGAGTTCCTTACGTTCTGGAAGATTCCTGGCAAGTCACATATCCTTCCGGCAGCCGAAGATAATCTAGTGACGAGGTCTTCAACTAAAGGAACGGGTGTCTCGTACTTTAAACTCTTTATGTGGCCAAAGAAGAAGTCTATGCATGATAGGTCCAGTAATCTGGCTGGCCAATGAACCGGGAGACCACGACAACGGTCCAAAGGCGGACGTGAATTCCTTCATGTGGAGGAACTTCGTCATGCTGGTACCACATGGAGTGGCCCAACGACGGAGGAACATGTGCTGTGTCAAGTAGTTAGGGCAGTACTTGCAAGAAGATCAGATATAACCTCCCGTCAAAAGGAATGGACAGAAAGTGCAGTCCAATGAGGAAGTCTGCAAGAATACAGGCCCAGACATTGACCGAGAAATGCCGTTGAGTTAAAAGTGATTGCATATGATGTGAGTTCTCCACATCGTGCTCAAGTGAGTTCTCCTTTATGCTGATTGAAGGCACTCTCACGGGTGAAGTACGCTTTATCTTTTAACAATACGAAAGCAGCAAATGCGCTCTCTGTAGCACTCTGTTGTAGGAACCATGTAGCAAAAGTTTTCCGGAGTGGATAATAATCAGACTGTAATAATTGGACCCGATGAAGATGGTATGCATTCATTGGGTTTGCTTAAAATATCCTCCAGACAATGAATTGAAATAAGCCATCTTATTGGGCTATCACTCCAGTAATCATACCTGGATTATTTTCTACCAGAAGTAAGACAGCCTCCTCATTGCGACGTTTCCACATCATTCGCTGTCGATACATTGTAGCTCTCGTAAAGTAACCAATCTAGCGTAACCTTCTGTTTAAACTTTCGAAGGTAATGTGATGTGAAACATGCCCGTTCGGGTAAATTTCCTGGTACAATCATTGAGTGGCATGCCTTTTACAATCCGTAGCTCCATACCCGATCAGCATATAGATCAGTTCCTTATTTGAATACGAGTTCGTCCTACTACCTCAATAAATGGAATGCAAATGACGACTTCAAATCGGATCGGTGCTCACGAAACCTTTCGTTCAGTACTATTTACCGCAAGACTGCCCGAAGGAATCTTCCAGAAAGTAAAAATTCAATGCAGCGCAGCTGTCAAGCATGCTCGACTATTTCTAGTCGTAATTTCGAACTCCTGTTGTAGTACAACCTTTCAATAAAATTTTTCTGTCCCATTAATGTGTTGCTGTTTTTGTTCTTTTTCTCTGCTTCTTTGCAACATATCGCAACTACGGCATTTGCGACCCTGCATTCTTACGTGATTCCAAATCGTCTCTGAGTACCCTATCTCCCTGCAAATTTGTCGGTTTGGTAGTGAATCCCCCCTGTATATACCAATATTAAAATGAAACATTTATATAAAATAATATCCATGTTAAAGCAATCTAGTTTTATGCAAAATTTTATACATATTCTCTATGGTAATGAATAAAACAAAATGTACAGAATAATAGCAAATATATTTTTGCAAAATAAGATTAATTTTAATCATATTACTAATAAATTAAACTAATGCCTATGATCTGAAATCACTGCAGAAAAATATCGAAGTTTCACAAGGTAGATTCGAAGAGAGGTTAAAGGAATCTTCCAAATTAAGTTATTGCCATCCATTCTGCAATAACTTTTGATTTCGTAAGATTTCATACAGAAGCATGAGTATCAACCTATGAGTTAAACCTCGCAGAAAATCCCTTAACTTCCCTGTAACCAGTTAAGATGAAAATCCACACTCAAAGTACCTCTGTGTATTGAAATTTATGGAAGTAGGGCTTGGAAGTCTCCACATACAGTTCTCTAATCACATTTTACGATCTTACCCGAAGACTATAACTCGGTAGAAAGTCGTATTTTCGCGTAAAGTTTCTCGCGCAGAGCGAGATTGAGCGAAGTGCAACGGTTTTACGGATACTCGTGCTGATATCCAGACAGTTTTCTTTTTTCTTTTATCGTTTGCATCAATATTAACTCGAAACAATTCTTATTTAGAATGTTTGTAACGAAGACAAGTTGAGTTATTCTTAAGGTTCCCGCTCTATCAATTCTCGTATTTATTGAAATATATAGTAGAATATGTTTGTAATTGTATATTAAATTTATTTGGAAGTTAAGATCAATGAATGTTTTGCAGTATATTTAAGGTATCCGACTACGTTCGGAACCGTGATTTTAAAAAAGAACATAAATGGATAATTTTCATGATATTTAGTGTCACTTAGATTAGAATACATGTATAAAATTGTTTTAAGGGCATTTTGACAAAAAATTATTTAAATACAATATTTCGGCAAAAAATTAACTTAGAATAACCTTTTTTCAAAATGTTCTCCTTTTGTGAAAAATTTTTCTATTATAATAATATTTTGCCTGTCTACAGCTCAGACCTCTCTACAGAGGCTCAAATATGAGTTTTGAAAAATTCACATTATTTTCAGAGTTACAACCCATTGAAATAATTATCGACGTTTTTTTTTTCTTAAAATTTCTCCTTTCTGTTGTCGTAAAACATGGATAAACTCACTTCTAAGTTATATATTTCAAAAATTCTAGTTGAGCCTCTGTACAGTGGTCTGAGCTAATACAGGCAAAATATTATTATAAAAGAGGGATTTTTCACAAAAGGAGAATATTTTGAAAATGGGTCATTCTGTGTTCATTTTTTGTCAAAATATTGTACTTAATTAATTTTTTATTGTAATACTATTCTTAAAACAATTTTATATACATTTTCTAATCTAAGTGACACAACATATAAATATTATCCATTTATATACGCTTTTGCAAAATCATGGTTCCGAACGTAGTCGGATACCTTAACGTTGTCACTACTTTTAATATTGAAACTGAATATAATTTTGTATTTTTTTTTAAATACAATATTTAAAATCCAATGTATGCAAATGACGGCAAATCTTCTAAAAAAAATCCATTATAAAATGGTTGCGAATGAATTATATTTCCTTTCTAATAAGTTAAGGATGAACTAATATAATATAAGGAAATAAATGTATGAATAATTGCAAGAGTTTTATTATTTGGTACTAAAATTGGATTAAAAGATTTCATACAATGTATTATTTTACATATTTAAATTTTTATGCATGAAATACGCAGTGAAAATTCAAATTTCCAGCTATTTCTTATTTAAAAACTTATTAAAGGTATTAAAATGAAAATTTTCTGCGTATAACATGTAAAATGTTTCAAAATATCATACTCTCTGTTTCTGTTCTTTGTTCTAAATTATTGAATTGTACCAAGATTCTCATCCAATTAAGGCTTGTGAAATATTCAGGAGTTTATTTTAATATGGCATTTACTTTTAAATATATGAACGTATTTTAAGAATTAATAGATTAAACATTTCTTGTGCTATAATAAAAAAACTTTTTTGTTATTATAGCATGTATCTTAAAGAGAGATTTATGAAAAGTAGAAATTAAATTCGTTGTGAAATTCACAGCAAAGAATTTCATCATTTTTTTAAAAGTTATTTTAAATTGATTATACTTGTCATAAACAGTGTAAAAGGGAGTGGAAATAGATTATTCATTTATTAAAGCATACTTTTTTTTAAATTAAAGTATTAATGTAGTTAAGTATGTGTGTGTATGTAATTTATATACATATTATATAATATATTTTTTTTAAATAAAAAAAATAAAATGAAAATACAATTTTGGTGTGAGTGTATTTAAGTTTCATTCGTTACAGATTTAAAGTTGTAACAGTTTAAATTTTCTGTTAGGAGTTCCTTGTATACTAAGATACCTTTTTAAATTTTTGTAAATTCCAAAATTGTATCTCATATTTTTATATTTTTTATTTGAAATGGGGCATAAAACTAAGAATTCAAGTACAGTTTCCACAAAATTAAAAATAATTTTAGATATATTGGATATTTTGAGTGAAATTTTAGTAAAAAATTGCAGTTACGGTAAGCCTAGCATTGAAATTTCTAATTAATATATTCGAATAATATTTATACAGTAGATAAAAAACATCATTATCTGAGTTTAGAGCTATAAGATTTGTAATACTTTTGAAAGTTTTTGAAAAATGTCCTTTTTTAAGCAAGAACTCATTTTACAAGAAACTAATATTATTTTCTCACAAAAAGTGCAATAAAATACATAAATATATGAATAGAGATTAGATAATAGTCTAGAACACAGATAAACTAAATAAAACATTTTCTGGAAATTTCAATTTAATAATTTAAAAAGAAATCCTGTAGTGAACTTTACCGTGTATCAAAAAATTTAAAAACATATATATATATAGTTTCTCAGAAAATGCATTTAAACATTTTAATACAGAACAAAAAAAAAAAAAAAAAATCTACTAATTGTACTTTTTTCAAACTAATCAAGCTCTCTTTAGCATCAGATTTAATTAATTCGGACTTTTTTTAAAAAAATGCTGTTTACTGGATAGTTTTATAGACTATAACAAAATTGTCTTTTTTAGTGAAATTTTGATGAAAAATTGCGGTTACACAAAATTCTAATAAATGTATGCAAATACTATTTATACAGTCCATGAGAGAGAGAGAATAACATCTTTATATGAGTTAGGAATTAAAAGATTTGTAATACTTTTGAAAGTTTTTCTAAATATGCCAAATTATATGCAAAAACACGAATTTTTAAAAAATTAATGGAGTTTTTTTCATAAAAAAGCAATAAAGTACATAAATATATACACAGAGATTAGATTTTGATTCATAACACAAATAAAACTAAAAATAACATGTTCTGAAAATTTCAATTCAATGTCTTAAAAATATTTTGTGTACGGGTCTACTTCCGGTTTGGAGAACTCCATTTCCGGTTTACTAATTATGCTGAAACTTTGCTTCTAAATATCGTAGAAACAAAAAATAAGAGTTTTTTTGGAATCTTAAATTTATGGGATATTAAATTAAAAACATAGAAGAAATTTCGAAAATTTTCACCAAAATGGCGAGCTTTGTGTAGTCTGCTATTTTTTTTCTAAAATCCATATGATTGATCTAAGACACGTTTGAGTACTTACTGTTAAATACTTTTTAAAAACTTATTGACAATAATTTTTTAACTAACATACTAAGAATTCTTCGAATTACATTCAAGGCTTCGAATAATCTATCCGACAAAAACTATTTTAAAGTTCTATATTAAATTATTGTTCGAAGATAAAATTGAAAGAGTTATAATGACAGGCAATTAGTTTTTTATCGGTTCTTTCAACAATTAATTATTCTTTGGTATTTAAAACAAAAAAAATTGAAAATAATATACCTTTTTTTTAAGATCCTTTTTTGTAATTGTTTTTTCAAACTAATTTTTGAAAAATATTTCTTTTCCAGAATTAAAATGACACAGTTTAGTTGATGCTGCTTCATTTAAGTACTATTATTTTTTTTATTTCGTTTGTACAGCATGCGTTTCTGTAAGATGATTTGTAGATAAATTATTTTTCCTTCTCTTTGCCACGTTGTTTATTAATAACTAATGACAATTTCTAAATTCTTCGCAGCAGATCATTCTTCATCTGGAAATAAAAAAAAGCAATTAACAGCTTGACTAAAATTGAAGTTTTTTTTCTTAAAACATAGGATAATTAATTAAGCTCACATAATTAAATAAATATTTCAAAAGAGGAATACTTTCCAATCCATCTAAACTTTAGAAAGAGTTTTCTGATCCAAAGAGATTTGAGTTTGTGTTTTTTTTTGTAGCATTCATTTAAAATAGTTAATGAATTCAGATTCTGATTAAAGAGTTCGTGAAGTTCTGCATATTTTCTGTTTCGTTGAAGGGAACTATCCCCTGCTATTGGAAAACAAAATTTATTTAGAATTTAAATTGAATTAACTTTCACAAATTTTATTTTGTGATCGTAAGCTAATCACATATTTTTCATATGAGTATAAATGACTTTGCTTTCAATATACTATATTGTTTCGTATTAGATTTTATCATTAATTTAGGACATTTAACAATAATAAAAAAAGTTGAAGCTTTTGTTTTAAAAAATTCTTACTAACAACTTCTTTTTAAGTATTGTTTATGAGGGCAGAATTAATTACGCCTCAATTTGATTATTTACCGTTAAATATCTGTGCTGAAAACTTATAAACAACTTTTTAACTAACATAGTAAAATTTTTCTAATTCTTCACTCTAAGAGTCATTTATACATTAAAACATCACCAAAAATGAATGCGACAAATATTTTTTTTTCTTGCGTTAAGATATTGAAAATTTTTTCAAAATACTACACTTCTCAATCAAAAATCCAAATCATATCTATTGTACCCCAATATATATTTCACAATCAGTCTTCCAAAAAAACTTTTTTAAAAATCTTGATTACTATCCCAATAATTTAATATCTTCTTTAACTTCCTAAAGCCTATAACTCTTATTACCTCAATATAAAATCTGTATAATATCTTTATTTTAAAAGAGAGAGAGGGTGTAATTTCATTGATCATTTGAATATATATTTCTTAAAATATAATCTCATTTTACTTTTTCAAAAAATAAAATAAGAGTAATAACAAAAAGAAAAACATTTTGCAGAGGAGCACAAAATAACATTTTTAAAATTTAGTTTAGTAATTTTATTTTGCAATGCATTTCAAGGCATTTCGTGTTCAACTAATTGCTTAAAACATGTTACATGTAACGATCATATAGTTAAGATCGAGACATATTTTCAATAAAAGACCTATTTATCAAAGTAATTAACGTGTTTTATATAAATTTTAATGCACTTTCCTACAAGGAACATTGTTAATTATTTAAGTCAATCCCTGGAATTAAGTTAGCGAAATCTTTTTATGATTTTACTAGACTTGGGATTTCCTTATTTGGTGCGATGTACAGTTCCATGGAGGTTGGACGAGTCCTTTTTTTGCAATTTGAAATATAAACTATATGTATATCTACTTTGATACTATTAAACTATATTTGGTAAATATATAACGCTCCATAGATATCCTATAATATTTTAATCAAACTCACATACAAGAAGTATTTTAGTAAATGACGAATTATTTAAATAAACAAAAAATATGTATTGTAAACCAAAAAATTGAAAATTTATTTCAGTTTAATTAATTGGACTTTTATTAAATATTATTTAAATGAGCTTTAAGCGCTTTTCTTTCATATAATGGATATTTAATAATAGAGAAATATATTTATTTATTAAGATATATTGGATGTCTGCATTAATATATTTAAATTATATTTTAGGCATAGATTCTTATAGTTCCTTTTTTTAAATTCAGTTCCCTTGATAAAAAGATGAGCCAATATTAACCAATTGTTCATCGAGTTTTAACTCACTTATATGAATTATAATTCAAATGATTAATATAAGTCAATCGACAAAAAATTAAAACTGTACATTGAAAAAAAAAATTAAAATACAATAACCTTGGAAAACGAGCCAAATCATTTAAAATTAATCTGAGATGCAATTTTACATTTTTTTTATTGCTTGCTGAACATATTGGAAATCATTGTGCTCTTCAATTGTCTTACTATTGAAAACTTGCTGAACAACAAAAGAGATCAAATAAAAAGAAAATTTTTGTTTAAAATGAGTTTGATGTCTTTTTATATTGCATCATTGTATATAAAGAATTTTATGGAAAAGAAAGACTAACTTTATTTAACTTACACACACAATATCAAGAATAGTTCGATTCAGAAAGAAAAACATATTGTTTTAGTTATCTTGGGGGTGGGTAAGAGAATTGATTTAAAGGAATCTTTTATGGAATAAAAATCCTTAGAGAAATACATTTCATGTGGAACAATGTCTCAAAATTCGAAGAAAACAAGATCAAACTAGACAAGCTTTTTCATCCAGAATTTTTTTCACCTTTGTTTAAGAAATTTAATACTCAGAAAACATAATTATGCGTGTGTTCAACAAACTGTTAAAACGAAGTAACATAATAAAAGTGAAGAATATTTTATATTACTTTCTTATTGTGATACTTTAGAACTTAAGCAGGATGAATACAAAATTGAAAGCGTTTCAATTAAATTTAAAATTACAAAAAAAGTTAACCTACTTAACATTTTTATTCAAATGTATATTTCTCTCCATGTATGAAAAAATTTTTTTTCTTGATGCTGTAATAAAACCATGTCAACGCTCAAAATAACTTTCCCAAGTTTGCAACCTCGATTTCGCATGTGTCGTACGCGCTGAATTGGCAAAATTGGGCTTCGTTAAATATAATGTCACCAATACGGTTGCGATAGTCCATTATTGCAAGCTCTCAAAAAATATTACAATGGTTGACCGGACTGGAATCGTTGCATGAGAAGAATGGCGTTGTCTCATACAAAGACTGATTAACAATCAACAGAACTAAATATTCAATTTTCCAGGAAGCTGCAAGAGCTGCAGGCTTCTCAAAATTTGAGGACTTTATCAATGAGTAATGCAATTTCAGTGATGAATTTAACTGAAGAAGAGCACCAAGAAAGAACAGCGAATAAAAGGAACAATAAATAGAACTACATGATACAAGTAAATTTCAGTTTTATAATTTCAGTAATGTGTATGAACAGTTTTTTACTTTGTACAATTAGAGTTGGTCCGACATTAAGTGTACAGGGGGTACTCCTCCTCCCCTTCCTAGTTTTAATTAAATTAGTTTTTCTTTTGTGGAGAAAATTTTATTTTTCCCTCTTGCGTATACCCTAATACAGAAACAATTATCGCTTTCAGATATTTAGAAAGACTAATAATTTTTCTTTTAATAGACATTAAAACTATCATTGAATTTATTAATCCTGCGCTTTGAGTTTTGACAGAAATTTGAATTGTTATAAGGACACAATATCATTTGTCTTAAGATAGGAATATCTTAAATCAGTCATAATTAGTATCACATTCATCATCAGTGTGCTTCAAGGAATACTGATGAAAACAATTATAAATTATATATATATATATATATATATATATATATAAACTGAATTAATTTAAATATTTATATAAGACGATGTTTCAAAACAATTGCTACAGATTAAAACACAAAAGGCAGAATCATCTTAAATCTTATCTCCTTAAATATCTTGAGAACATTTTCTAATAATTACATAGTTTACTAGTTAAGCTTAAGATTAATTACCATGTTGTGTGTTTGGGATTGGATAGCCATTTTTAAAGGAAAATTGCGTAACATAATGTTAAAATTCAATACTCTTGAACTCAGAGTATACTCTAAATTTAACATCCTCGAATAACAATGAGATTAGATAGATCAGTAGAAAATAAGTTAAACTGAATATTAAGTATTTTTCTATAAGTAATAAATAGGAAAAAAAAAAGACCTTTGAATTAATCTAATTCTTTGTTCACACACAAATTTTTTAAATTAAAAATTTATATGAAGTACGTATTATCTGTATATTTTGAAATAAGATTGCCCATAGATAAATAACACTAACTATTTACGATTTTCAAGAGAAAAAGATTCGATAATTATTATGATCAGGGTTTTTAATAATATCGATATTTCATGCAATATATATATATATATAATATGCTAATTTCATCTTAAAAAATTTTACTTTATAATGGTCCTGACTCTACAGGACTTTCACGTAAATAATTAACTGTTAGCTTACCCGCCGAACGTAATGCAATCCTTACACACACATGCATGCTTTTAATAAAAATTGGTGAAACAAAAACATTCAGAAGAATTTAATGATATTTCATACAAAAATTAGCTAAACCAAAATCTTTACAGATTTCCATTTTCGTCTTCTGTTTTTGATCAATAGTCTTATGCAGCTCTATCTCTATCTTCATTTTCAGCGAAATAGAAGTTTACTTTCTCCCTGAGTTCTTTGCTACCTTGCTCGTAGAGAAAACTTATTTTAAAATAAAGAGGAAAAAATCCACTAACAAAAAACTTACTGATTTTAACTCATATTTTGGTGTATTTGTCACCGAATTCCAAAGCCAACTGATGAGAGATGAAATGTTTTGTGTGGCGTTTGTGAGGGTGAAAGTAGCTAAAATAAACAAAATCGGGTATTTGAAATCCAAGTAAGTCTCCATCCTACGAAACATGTGAAACCATCTCTCTTTAATTTCACATCTCTCTTAAATCTTGCCTGCATGGCTGATGTTTTCCGTATTTTGTTCAATGCCAAATGGGAACTTTTTTTGTGTTAAGAGAAAAAAATGCATGAAAATGTGTTGTAATTTGTCAGGATTGTTGTGTTATTTCATGTTAACCGATATTCGTTCCAAGCATTTTCGCGTTAAACGAATTTCAGTGTAATTTCCTGTTTTATTGTAAATGAAATCCTTAAGGCTGTTTTCGCTATATGCACAAGAGATTGAACTTAACGCGGAGCACATTTTCGGACAGAAAAATGCTTCAATTGTTATAAACAATGTGTGACATTGTAACTCATGCATTTGTTTATAATATAGTGTTTTTAAAATTTCAAAATATTTCATAAATAGTTAGTTTTTTCTTTTAGCGTGTAAAGGGATAACTCATTTAGCATTATAGATTAGAAGAAAAATGCGAAACACATTTTATAAAAGAAAAAATGTGTCAACTCGAATAAAAATGAGTCACATGATAAAATAAGCGGTTCTCTACAAGATAGTGAAGCCAGAATATAATATTAATGTTTGAGTACTTTTATAACTGAAAAATATTCCGAATTTGGGTCCTATTCTTTAACATTAGCCGGAAAAAGCCTTAAGGTATCCGACTACGTTTTGAACCGTGATTTTAAAAATGCGCATAAATGGATAATTCTCATGATATTTAGTGTTACTTAGATTGAAATACATGTATAAAATTTTTTTAAAGATATTTTGACAAAAAATTATTTAAATACAATATTTTGGTAAAAAATGAACTTAGAATAACATTTTTTCAAAATGTTCTCCTTTTGTGAAAAATGCTTCTATTTTAATAATATTTTGCGTGTATATAACTCAGACCTCTGTACAGAGGTGTTCAACTAAGAGTTTTAAAAAATTCACATTATTTTCAGAGTTACAAACCATTGAAATAATTATCGGCGTTTTTTTTCTTAAAATTGCTTCCCTCTGTTGTCGTAAAACATGGATAATCCCACTTCTAAGTTTTATATTTCAAAAATTCTAGATGAGACTCTGTACACAGAGGTCTGGGCTATATACAGGCTAAATATTATTAGAATAGAAGCATTTTTCACAAAAGGAGAACATTTTGAAAAAAGGTTATTCTAAGTTAATATTTTGCCGAAATATTGTATTTAAATAATTTCTTTTTGTCAAAATGTCTTTAAAATAATTTTATACATGTATTCTAATCTAATTGACACTAAATATTATGAAAGTTTTCCATTTATGCGCCTTTTTAATATCAGGGTTCTGAAAGTAGTCGGCTGCCTTAACATATCGAATTTTATTGAACCAAAATGTATTTTTGTCAATTTCTAAAGCAATAACATTCATACAATAATCCCACAATTAAGATACCATAACATAAACACAAAGCTACGTCATTTTGATTTCTTAAAAAGCTTCTTTGAAGGAAAATTTACTAAGAAAAATGCACTGGAACAACAATAAATGAACTTCATTTGGCCGCTTCGTGTTTAATAATATACTTCATCCATAAAAGGAGCGGTCTTGTTCCATTTTGGATCGAGTTCATCCTCTCCGGAGAACGAAAACAATGAGCAACAAGTTCTTCCAAGACTTTTGTCTAATTGTGATGAACACATGCCGAATAACTAACGAGCTAGAGTTTTGAGAAAAGTCATTAAATAATGTTGAGGACATTCATTATAATTCTGTTTTCTATAGAGTTTCGGAGGAATTCTTTGGCTCCCGCAACAAAGCGCATCAATTGGGTGTCGGTTCTACTGCGGGTTAGAAATGCCTAATGAAGAGAAAAGCACAAAAATATTTCGTGTTTTAATGGAGATGTATTATATGGCTAGAAGTTCGATAAGAAGGAATTCGAACGAAGCGAGTTTGTGAATACTAAGCTTATGAATTGTGGTGTTAGAAAAATTGAACTTAGAATCGAAGGAAATTTGTGAAAAGGAACTTAGTTGTTAGTTCAAAATACGAAAATAAGAAAATACCGAATAAAGTATGAAGTTGATAACGTATCGCAAAATTTTTTTTAACTATTTTCAAATTTCTTGCGTACTTTGAAATAAGTTTATTGCTGTTTTATACTTATTGCTGTTTTATACTATACTTATAGGCTTTTATATGTTTTTGAAAATTAATTTTATTTTTATTAAACATTTCTGAGCAATATTTTCTTTTCATTTCAATCCAGTAATTTAAGTAAATGAAGAAGAGAGCTATAGTTCCTCAGAACTACATTTAATCTTGCAATCTTATTTCTGAGTTTAAATGTTTACTTTGGTATTCTGGTAATTCTGTTTTGATATATTCTAACATACTTACTACATATTGCTTATACCAGTGCTTCTCAAAGTTGCAATATTCGCGACCCAATATTTAATCATAATTTTCATCGCGCCCCCCCCTAATACAATAACAATGTATTGAATTCAATAATATTATACTTTGACGCTTAAACTACAAAACGTCTTCAACCTCTTAAGCACTCCCGGCGTATTTAAACGTCTCGCTAAGCCAAAGTCTTTATTTCACTGGACGTATATATACGTCTTTTCGAAGTACGATCTTTTCTGTGCACTGTTATCCCTAAAATTATCCCGAAGGCCTTGGAGTGCAATAAAAGGATTTTGAAAGTATTTGCGAAGGACTTACTTATTTCAGATTATTTGCTTCTTTATTCCTCCCCCACCCCCAAATACATCACATACGTGCGCCTACGTGGAAAACGCTTGGCATTGGGAAGCGAATCGTGTAATTTTTAATCGGTAGTTAAGGAATTAATTATAAACCATGTAAACTATCAAAATAAGTATTAATTTTTGTTTTTAATTATATATATGATAAGCCCATGGGGTCACTGGTAATTAATAAACTTGTTCTTAACTTAATATTGTTAAATTAATTATAAAATACATTGTGCAGCACCGATATATTTATAAATGTAATATATCAGTGTAAATGTGTATTTTATTTTTTATTATATCAAAATGCATTTTGTTTGTTTACTTTCAGTAAATTAATATTTTTGTAATCTTTTGTTTTAGACTTTACAATATGTTCGCACCCCTCGTAGAGTTGTCACGCCCCCCAAGGGAGGCGCTCCCCACAGTTTGAGAAACGTTGGTTTATACAGAGGCATAGCGTGGGCTTTTGCTTCCTGGGGTCGACCGGAAATTTGGCGCCTCTGTATTTTAATTGTTAGTCAAGAAAATTAGTAAAAGTAAAGAAAAAAGCAGCTTTAAATTTTTTATTGATTAAAAATGCTTTTTTCATGTTTTTTTCAAAGCAAAATCTTTTATACAATTTTCAAAATCAATATGTATGTCTTGTTCAATTGCCAGGATAGCTAAATTTATTAGCCTTAAAGTGGACATAGTCGATTTGAGATAATTTTTGATTATTTTTAGCTTAGAGAAGCTTCTCTCGCAATTGGCATTACTGATGGCAGATGCTAAAAATATTCTAAACATTATAACAATGTATTGTAGGCTATCTTCAAGTTTGGACTCACAAATATATTTTAATAAACCCAGAGAGCCGAACCTAATGAGTTCTTTTTTTTCAACCTGTGTCTGTTGCAGCTACGAAAGCTTGTAGACGTACGTGCTCAAGTTGGAATTCTTCTTTATTAATGTCTTGAGGAGGTTGATCCAAGTTAAGTTCGTCAAATGCGAACTTAACTTAGATCAAGTTCCTCAAGCTCAATATTACTTCATGCCTTAAAAAAGCATATTTTTGCGCTAGATTCTACAGCAGTTGGAATCTTTCTCGAAATTTAGCAGTCATTCTGTCTATTGAAGAAAATATTGTTCGCCTCAAGTCATCTTCGTACGATAACTGAACATCTTTATTTCCGTCGCCAAATATATGCTCCCTCCTGATTCATCTTGGGGGTTCAAAAGAAATTTCAAGCTTTTCACATAGACTTTTAGCATATATTAAAGCCTCTTGTTTTGCTTCTAATATGGTCTGTAAAGCCCGTATTTTTTGAGCACATTGTTGGATATTTAGTCCCTCTGTTTGGAAATAATTTTGATCATCAGTGACTTCACACAGTACCGAGTGCCAGAAGCCTAAGTAACATAAAAACGAATACGATTGCATAGCGACTAATAAACTTTCTTCATCTGTGAGTGTATTAAAGCTTTCACTCAGTTCCATCGGTTTCATCGCGAGCACACGATTTGGAGTTTGAAGTATTTTTTGAATTTAAATATCACGGTGCTTGCCACCGCCCTTTTTTAGTATGCCGCCTGGGGCCATGGCCCCTCTGCACCCCCCACGCTACGCCACTGTGTTTATATCTCGCTTGAGATGATTGTGAATTAGACAGCCCGAAGTAACAAACTTATTTGCTTAATTACTTTTCATATTTGAAAATATCTAATCCAGATCAATTTGAATAACATTTTTAATAAGGACTTATTAAGCAGTTTCAGCATGAGGAAGTCTACAGAAAATATTTTGAACAAAAGTAGTCGTGCGTCTAACTCAGTCTCACCTCAAGTACCTTAAGATTGTAGAAAAACGTTTGCCAATTGTAAAAAAGAGGGGTGGGGGGATATGTGACTAATAGATTTTAGTTCCCATGAAGATTGTCATGTGGGAGGATACTAACAAGTTCATTGGTAACAAATTAATTGTCTTCTCAGAATTCATGATTTCGTGAGCCTGAGGTGACTCTGTGCCCCTCACGACCGCTCCCAGGTTAAGCAAAGATTCGAATGAGATTAAGTGAAAATTAACTTCGTATTATAAAGCAACACGAGGGCTACTAGGGACGAACCTCGTAATTTTGAACTACGTTCAAGTGAAAATGGTGAAACCTGAGCTGGAACATCATAGCTATCATTATGTCCATGACGAGACCTGATGATAACTATGATTTTCCACCTCAGGTCTCGTCCTTTCTACTTGAATATAGTTCAAAATTACGAGGTTCATCGCCAGTAGCCCTCGTGCTGTTTTAAGATGTGATGTTAATGGTCACTTAAGGTATCCGACTACGTTCGGAACCGTGATTTTTCAAAAGCGTATAAATGCATAATATTTATGATATTTAGTGTCACTTAGATAAGAAAATGTATACAAATTGTTTTAAGAATAGTATTACAATAAAAAAAATTATTTAAGTACACTATTTTGACTAAAAATGAACATAGAATGACTCAGTTTGAAAATATTCTCCTTTTGTGAAAAAATTTTTTTAAAAAAAATTTTTTGCTTGCCCCACCTCTGTCGGGGCCCGGGGAATTTTTGAAAAAACTTGGGGCCAAAAAAGGGGGTTTTAAAAAAAAAAAATTTCAAATGGGTTTTAATTAAAATAATGTAAATTTTCAAAAAAAAATTTCACAACACAGACTCAAGAAGTCTTACTATATAAAAACCCACAAAAAACCACACAACAAACCACAAACCAACACACACACACACACACACACACACACACACACACACACACACACACACACACACACACACACACACACACACACACACACAACACACACACACACCACACACACACACACACACACACACACACACACACACACACACACACACACACACACACACACACACACACACACACACACACACACACAATATTATTATTTTAGAAGAATTTTTTAAAAAGAATAACATTTTGAAAAAAGGTTATATTAAGTTAATTTTTTTCCAAAATATTGTATGTAAATAATTTCTTTTGTCAAAATATCCTTAAAACCATTTTTATACATGTATTCTAATCTAAGTGACACTAAATATCATGAAAATTATCCATTTATACTCTTTTTTAAAATCACGGTTCCGAACGAAGTCGGATACCTTAATTTCATTCGAATCTTTAACCAGGGAGAGGTCGCTAGACGCACAGAGTCACCTGAGGCTCGAGAAATCTGAAATTCTGGGAATACTCTATTTTTTTTTGTTATCAATGAACTTGTCAGTAAAGTCCCGGGAACTAAAAGCTATTTTTTCATATCTTCCTCTTTTTTGGGAATGACAAACATTTTTTTTTTACAAAAGGTACTTCGACGAATGAGTTTGACGCTTGACACCTTTTGTTCCAACCTATTTTCTCTGTGAACTGGCTACATTTATCCCTTGTGAACGACTTAGCGGTTTTGATTACTGTTTTATTCGGACTCATTATAGTTTATATATGTAAATGAACAGAATATGTAAAAAAGAAAGAGGCATTTGTGATCCTATTTGATGAAGTTAAAACTGATCAAGCAAGAGAGCAGCTTTATGAAATAATGGAGATTAATCATGATAGAGAAAGTAAATTGAAAAATGCGATGAACATGAAACGTTTTAGTTGAAAGAATAATTTACATATGCTTCATAAAAAAACTCCATCAAGAAAGATATGAAGCCGCAAGTGTACCACAAGACACAATGCGCCCTGTCAGAAAGACACAAACCAGAAAAAGTTCAACATGCTATTTGTCGATTATCAAAGGACAATAGAAATATAATAAATTCAACAACATACGATAGTTTTGCCTGCAAATATCATTCCGGAAAAATTAATGTAAAATGTTAGTGATTTATTCCTTTATTAAAGTCACGCACATTTGAAGCATTTTAGTACAGTTTGATTAAATTTTCTCAAATTATCAACCAAAAAAAATTGAAAAGTACTTAAAAATAGGTAAATATACTTTCTCTTTGTTAAGTTATTCACTGGAATTATGATTTTTATCGTTCATAATAATAATAATAATAATAATAATAATAATAATAATAATAATAATNNGCTTTTTTCCATGCCGAAAATAGCAAACACTATGTGTAAATATTGCTGGGTAAAAGATCATTATGCTCAACAAAAGATATTTATTCGAAAAAAATGCTGATAGATTTACTGTTTATTAACGACGCAGTTAAGAGCAACACAAATGCTACAGGGGATCGTACTCGTAATATATATATATAGCAGTCACGTAATACCTGAATTGTCCCCTCATTCACCCAACCTCACCATGCCATTGTGAGGATTTTGAGTAAAGATAGATTTAACGCGCTACAGCCCTGGTACACGACAGGTTTTAAATGACATCGTGTGTTCTAAACCACGATTCGATCCCAATGTTAAAGGCGCACGAGCTCCCGGCCATAACCACTTGGCTACCGGGGCCGAGTTCTATGGTATTGAAATCATTATATCAAGTGTACATAAGTATGTTTGGAAGAATTTTTTTGGTGTAAATTGGGATCTTGTATAGAGTCCAAAAAAATAGTGACAAATTGATTATCGTAAAATCCTCCGTATAACGCGCACCTATACTTTCAAGCTGGAATTTTAATTCGTAGGTATATTCGCTGTATTACGCGCACCACCTTTTTTAGAAAAAACTTGAAATGTACGTGCGCAATGCTGTTATGTTTTGAAATCATTTATTGCAGGTATTGTTCCAAACTTAAGAAAAAATAATATACTTCCAGAACTACAACCCATTAAATTCCTAAGTAATGCCATTTCTTTTAAATAAACGGTATTTCAGTACATGCAGAAGTCTAATTTTTCTTTATGCACATCTTTTTTACCCCTTCATTTTTTTAAAGCCCTTGTTTTAAAACCCGTCGCATAACGCTCACTCAGTGGCGTAACGTACATCCCCGCAAATCTCGCATCGCTGGTAGGGGCAGCATTCAAGGGGGCCCAAAGCTTGACTGACGCCAAGTACGAATTGGGGTCCCAAATCTAACTTTGCAGGGGATCCCTAATATGCTCCGTTACACACACACACACATGCCACTACGCGCACCTATAAATTTCGATCTTATTTTTTGCGTTATGCAGCGGATTTTACGGTACTCAAAATACTATTCATTGCTAACCAATAGTTTTCCGATCCTTTTGGCAGCAAATGAATGTCTGCATTGAAAGAAAAACTGATCTTCGTTTCTTACATTATTTAAAATTAATAACTTAAATACTCGTATTTATCTACCTAGAATCGAGCTTTCTTGGCTTTCTCCTCGTATCATATGAATAAATACGATATCAGTTTTTCAAACACTTGAAATCTTTCCCAAGGGAACTTAATTATCACAAATTAAAATGCTTCACAATAAATAGTTTTTATAAGTAGTAAAATATTTCGGAAATAAAAAAGACCCCTTAAATAAATAAACACGTGTTTAAACTGAAGTGAAAAGCGTAATAATTGCATTAAAAAGGAAATTAAAGGAGTGCCATCTGTGAATGGAACTTCAAACTAATTTTTTAGCACTTCAAAGTTGTTTTTTTTCTTTCTCTTGCAACAAGAATTTTACCGTTAATTGCATTCTCAGTCGCTAAATTTTGGATTTTTTTAAATATTTTTTTATTGTATTGTTATTTATCGTGCAATTAATTAATTTTTTTAATAAATGCAAGAATTTCATAATTGCACTTGCATTTCTGGAGATTCATCATAGCAATACAAGATTTAAAATTTTTTGCTGTAGAAGAATAAAAAAATATACATGGTGCAAAATTTACATTGCTGCAAGTTAGTAATAGATGAAACCTGTTTAAGGAGGAAGTGATTAGCATTCTATTTGAACTTTGATGTTTAATATGTGGCTAGTTAAAATTCAAAAAGAATTTATACTTTAAATATTTCGTGGAGAGAATGGATGCAATATATCTCAATAATTTCCTTTGTGTGTTGCAAAACCTTAATCATTTCTGCAGCAACTCGAAATAAGAGCTTTCTCATACTCGAAAAAAGAGTTTTGACTTGCTTTTTATTATTATTATTCTGATTTAAGTTTATTGAGAGAGTGAGTGAATATTGACGTTGTACTGTTCAGCTACATGAGGGCTTATGGCGACGGACCTCGTAATTTTGAACAATGGACAAGAGACGAGGGCGACACCCCCTCTCCTAACTACCGCACCACACCAATTGGAGGACGTTTGAGCTCTCGACAGATTTAACGTG
>BMAV01008115.1:12949-23568 GCA_019973955.1 Trichonephila inaurata madagascariensis | reverse complement strand
ACTTGTTTACATAACCAATTAAATATTGAGAAATAAAGTGTATTTTTCCATGGTTTTGTTATTTCAATTTTCAATGTACTAATCGAAAAATCTTTAAATGTGGCAACTTCCCCCGATTTACCTTATTACATAATACTTAATTATTTAAAAAATGCATTTTCTGGGTGTTTTTTTTTATTATTAATGAAAAATGTGCAGGAAATACATTTTTCCAATCTTAAATTTAAAGCATTAAATGATTGAATGTTTATTTTTTAATTTGATGTTGAATGTAGTTTGATGGAGAATCATCAATACGTTTTAATTGTAATTATTTTTGATATTTCAGAAAATATTTTTAATCAGTAAGAATGATAGAATATATAAATTGAGTTTTTTTTAAACTAAAAACGAATATTTTGAATCAAATAGACACTTTGCGTCTAGTGAATTTTTGTGTATATAGAAAATACTTTTTATTCGATATTTACTTAAAAATTTCCCTTTTTTATCGAATAAAATTAAAATAATGTAATATAAGAGTAAATGTATTCTTTTCGTTTAATAAATTATTCAGAAATACATAAAATAAATCTTTTACTTTATATTTCAACTTAATAATTGTAATCAACAGTATTTTTGTATTATTCTTTTAATTTATTGACAGAATCAAGTTTTATATGTTGATTTTCTTCCTTGAAATGGGTTGAAATATACATCATAAAACACTTCGTATATTTAGTATTATGATTATTAGCAATTTATTATTATTGTAAAATCCGGCGTATAACGCGCACCTATACTTTCAAGCTGGAATTTTTAATTTTTAGGTATATTCACCGTATAACGCGCACTTCTTTTCGGCTCTATCCACGATCTTCTCACTAACAATCCTTTTGGGGAATTTTTGGTTCTTAAAAACTATTTTATTAGAACGCTTGCTTTGAAGAAGAGAATGTGAACATGCAAATTAAGACTACTATATAAAGTCTAGGCTTTCAAGTTAGGAATAGAGAGATAGGGTAGGCTGCTAGCAGAGCAGTGATTAATCAGATTTAAAGTGCAACGCAGATATTTAGTAATTGATAATTGCAAAAATTAAGGTG
Source organism: Trichonephila inaurata madagascariensis (assembly GCA_019973955.1). Classification (NCBI taxonomy): domain Eukaryota; kingdom Metazoa; phylum Arthropoda; class Arachnida; order Araneae; family Nephilidae; genus Trichonephila; species Trichonephila inaurata. The sequence continues at coordinate 22,483 of BMAV01008115.1, read as the reverse complement.
ACGATATGTCACTGGAGATTGAGTACATATTAGATAGCTAGGAAGGCAGAGTACTTGAATTGAAGTAACAGTTACAGGTAATTAAAGTCTTCTCATACCTCGCGAATCTCGTTAATTGTCTTCAAATTGCTTAAGGTATCCGACTACGTTCGGAATTGTGATTTTAAAAAATCACATAAATGGATAATTTTCATGATATTTAGTGTCACTTAGATTAGAATACATGTATAACATTGTTTTAAGGACATTTTAACAAAAAAATATTTAAATACTATATTTCGGCAAAAAATTAACTTAGAATAACCTTTTTTCAAAATGTTCTCCTTTTGTGAAAAATGCTTCTGTTATAATAATATTTTGCCTGTATATATCTCAAACCTCTGTACTGAGACTCAACTATGATTTTTGAAAATTCACATTATTTTCAGAGTTACAACCAATTGAAATAATAATCGCCGTTTTTTTCTTAAAATTTCTCCTCTCGGTTCTCGTAAAACATGGATAAACCAACTTCTAAGTTATATATTTCAAAAATTCTAGTTGAGCCTCTGAACAGAGGTCTGAGCTATATACAGGCAAAATATTGTTAGAATAGAAGCATTTTTCACAAAAGGAGAATATTTTGAAAATGGGTCATTCTATGCTCCTTTTTTGTCAAAATATTGTACTTAAATAATTTTTTACTGTAATACTATTCTTAAAACAATTTCATATACATTTTCTAATCTAAGTGACACTAAATATTATAAATATTATCCATTTATACGCTTTTGCCTAATCAGGGTTCTGAACGTAGTCGGATACCTTAAATTGGGTACATCTCTTAGTTTTGTTTGATTGAAGTTGTGTTGTGGTTTGTGTTGCTAATAAACTAAGTGATTTTGAACATGGTTAGTCTTCCTTCCCTTTTCCCCACATCTTTAGGCCTTACCTTACAGATTTAAATAAGTGTAATAAATTTCATGATGTGTCTAAGTTGTAATAAAACAATTTTAATAACATAAAGTGAGCTCTAAGCAAAAATTCCTTCTAAATTACGTAATTAGATTTTAAGTTTCAGATTTACTGAAAGAATTTTATCATACTATTTTTCTTTTTTTTGTAGAAATCTAAAATTTTGTAATGTCTAAACAAATTGTTCATTTGTTTTTTCTCAAATAGGAAGCATAATTGAAAAAAAAATAGTAACCAGGTACACGAAAATAGGATAGAGATATATTTAGATAAAAATGTTCGCCTTACCTTGATGATTTTGCATATATCTTACTAATTCTATTTTAAGAGTTAAATGAATGGGCACAATTCATGAAGTCACATGATAAAAACAAACACGTGTTTTCCATTGAATTAAAAAACATTAAACTAATTGTACTTGTTGTTCTATTTGTAAAACTGAGATAAAATTTCAAATTTCATATTTGGGTAAAGATGTTTAAATGTTAAAAAAAATTTCTTCAAAAAGATTTTTTAAATTAAAGAAAAATCATATTTTATGTTTATACTTTTAAATAAAATGCATTAAGAGCAAAATTCGGTAACATGGAAGTGCGTGAACTGATTAGTTGGAAACACTAGATAGTTTTTATCGTGTGACTATGACGTCGCATGAGTTTTTGAATTGATTGGCTAGAATCACGTGGCTTTCACTATCATGTGACTATGACGTCACTTAAGTTTAGCTCGTTATATGTAAATAATTATAAATTTTTACGTATTGAAATAATCTTTTTCTTTTTAACACTTCATATATGGCTTATTTCAAACAAAATATTATTTTTCTTCTCTAACACACATACACGTAGCAATGGAATTTTGTTGGTTTAATTACTCTAATTGATTCGTGCGTGGAATTCAGAAGAGAAATGAGTTGCTTGGATATTTCGTGACTTTCGTGTTTCTTTTTCCAGATGTTCGGGAACACAGATATTTTTCTTAAATGACAGCTAGAAATCGTATAAAATCATTTATATATTGGATGGGATAAAAAAGAAAAAAAATCTACTAAAATTCTAAACAATTTTGGAAGGTATTCATTTCAACTATGATAAATTGAACATCTATTTTGTTATAAAACTAATTCGTAGTCGAATATTTTAAGGTATCCAACAACGTTCGGAACCGAGATTTTGCAAAAGCGTATAAAGAGATGATATTTATGATATTTGGTGTCATTTAGATTAGAAAATGTATACAAAATTGTTTTAGGAATAGTATTACAATAAAAAATTATTTAAGTACAATCTTTTGACAAAAAATGAACATAGAATGACTCATTTTCAAAATATTCTCCTTTTGTGAAAAATGCATCTATTATAAGAATATTTTGCCTGTATATAGCTCAGGCCTCTGTACAGAAGCTCAACTAGAATTTTTGAAACGTATAACTCGGAAGTCGGTTTATCCATGTATTACGACAACAGAGGGGAGAAATTTTAAGAAAAAAAACGCCGATAATTATTTCAATGGGTTGTAACTCTGAAAATAATGTGAATTTTTCAAAAATTATAGTTGAGCCTCTATACAGAGGTCTGAGCTATATACAGTCAAAATATTATTACAATAGACGCGTTTTTCACAAAAGGAAAACATTTTGAAAAAAGGTTATTATAAGTTAATTTTTTGCCGAAATATAGTATTTAAATAATTTATTTTGTCGAAATGCCCTTAAAACAATTTTATACATGTATTCTAATCTAAGTGGCACTAAATATCATGACAATTATCCATTTATGCGATTTTTTTAAATCACGGTTCCGAACGTAGTCGGATACCTTAAAAGGCTTTAAAACCAAACTGTAAATTTAAAAATAAATATTTCTCGATATTTTGATAGGGTTTAGTGTTGAAATAATGAAAGTATATTAATACAGTATTAATGTTGGTAGATTAATATTGGGTAATAAGAATTTTTTACTCCAAAAACTAAAGTGGTTTAATAAAATTCTATCATGTCATAGCATGCTGTTGTTTCAGTTGCTTCTACCAGAAATTAAGAAATTAAAATTTACATCACCCTTACTTATCAGATATGCCTTAATGATATTTCTCTTTTTTCAAAATTTGGATACATTAGGTTTCGCGTTATACGGCAAATATACCTAAAAATTAAAAAAAAATGCAGCTTGAAAGTATAGGTGCACATTATAAGCCGGATTTAACGGTATATATAAATTTACACAAATATATTAACACAATCTCTACCCCTAGAATCAGTTGTAGTCTTGTAAAAACACAAACCTTTCCTTTTTTCTTATAAATTTCTTGACAACGATATTCTTATGACAATTTTGGAGCCCACGGATCACTGTGAATTTATTGATGTAGAACGCGGATTATTGTAATTTTATTAATTTGGCCCTCGAACGTGAAAGTTTGAAGATCCATAACCTAGTAACCTATTTCACTCAGAGTTATAAACAGAAAGGTTGAAGATTGACCGGCTATAAAACTAGTTAACGAACTCGTTTTTAAATAAGAAGTCCTCAGTCTGCAACGTTTATAAGTACCTACAACATTCATCCCCTATACTGTTTCCAGAAATAAAACTATCGATTTTTATTTTTCGTATTCAATTAACTTTTGTCTTTTAAATAGAGTATACAAGTTATTACGAGATTGAAGACTTTCAAAAATAATTGAAAATTACACTTCATATGAGATGCAAATAAGTTGATGAAGTGTTTATAGTACCATCTAACACAGCGATACTCAACCTTCGGCCTACCGGGTTTTTTTAAGTGGCCCAGTCACACATGGCCCAATATTCTGAGAAATTCATTTATTTATAAAAGTTTGGCGGGACATTCTATGTTTAGAATTTAAATATATCAATTTTGATTTTTGCTGTCGATGTCGTATGGGTGCGAATTGATATTTTTTTCCTGAAAAGTGATAATAGAAAACAGTAAAGTAGTGACCATTTTATGAGTGGAACTAATTTTTAACTATATTTCATATCTTGCAAGCGAAAACATTCGAAGAAAAGAGGATGTTTCAAGACGATTGGGAAATTGACTATTTTGTAGTGAAAAACAAGCATGGATCAGTAATTGTTTAATTTGTCACAAAAGTTTTGTATTTAAAAAAATACCAATGAAGATGAAGTGTTCAATGACCCTTTTTCTCGAAGATCTCTTTCAAGAGATGAGAAATAGGCTTCTTTGAATAATCTTTACTACAGAAAAAAGTGTTTTGTCAGTGGTTATGTCACAGTGGTAACAAATGCACCCTATGAAATTTGTTATATAATTGGTAATTATATGGAAATCGTTTACTAATGCAGGAATTGTAAAGGAGTGGTTTTTAAATGCTTCCAATTTAGAAAAAATTTAGTGAAAAAATAAAAGTAATATATAAAATATAATAATTAAAAAAAGCAAAATAGGAGTCTTAATATTTTGATGAATTTTCCACATTTTAAAGTTTTTATGTTATCTTGGTCTTAAAGCATTTCTCCCCAACCCTCCATTAATCCTGATGTTGCGGCCCGCGTGAAATAGCCATCATAGGTATGCGGCCCGCTTGAAGTACCTAACATATGTATGCGTCCCGCGTGAAGTAACTAACCCATGTATGCGGCCGGGCAGAAAAAAAAGGTTGAGTACCCCTGATCTAACATTATAATATCGACTAGTATTCTACAATTTCAATATTCATGTTTGGAACTCAATTATTATTTTAATTTTAATATTAATCTTTTAACTGTCATGCCCGAGATAATATCGGGCACAGCACTGGTGTTCGAAAATGTCACGCCCGAGTGTTACTCGGGGTAATTTTTTTTGAGTGCATCGTATTGTTTTATCCGAATATTGATCGGGAGACGTTTATTTCGGCTTCATCTCTTTGTCAATCCCGACTGATTCTCGGGAAAAGTTAAGTGCGCTCAATTCAATAGATGGCAGCACTTTACTGAAGACTTCAAAGGTTAGAGGTTAGAAATTCTTTGGTTCAAAAACATTTGACAATTTGTGTACCCAAATCATCAAAATAACTTAACAGTTACAGGGTTAATACTCTTGAATGTCGTTTTTAAGTAACTGATAACTGTAACAAAACTTTCTTTTAAATATATATAGAGAGATATATATAAATAACATTAATTTAACTTTGTTAATAAAATAATCACGAACTTTAAATAAATTAGGTCTGAATTTTAAATAAATTATTTCAAACGTACTATTTGCAAATAAAGTGTTTATCATAAGATGAAATAACTTAAAAGAGGCAGAATTATACATTTTTGTTAATTTTCAACTCCAATTCCACTAAAAGTATTATATTTTTTATAATGCCATTATAAAAAATATTATAGCAAATCAGTAAGTCTGAAAGCGTAATCACATCACAAAAACGTAAGTGCTTAGTAAACGCATTTGACACCTTATTTTTATTTTACAACCTTCTTCAGACAAAAGTATCATGAACGTGTCGATTCTCTAAGGAGTAACTAGCACTTGAGTAAACTGCAAAAGGAGAGGTTACAAAGGCGTCTTGTTCGGAAATAAAAGCTTTAGAAGACACTTTTGATGTGGAACAATGTTTTAAAACTTAGAGACAGAGTCAATATGGAAGAGGATGAGGAGGGGCTTAAGAGGATTTCTGGAAGAAATCTTCTTTAAGCTTCTTTTCTGTTTTGCTCGTGAAATGTTATACTCAGACGCATTATCACCAATCAGAAAAAAAAAAGAATAAAGTATAAAAACAGATACGCGCGTGAAAATAGAAGACAAAAATCTAAAAAGAGAAAAAGGAAACAGAATGATATTTTTATGTGTTAAATGAGATTTAGAAATTTTTTTTTTCTATTTATATGTTTCAAGACGTTTAACTTCTTTAAAAATATATGTTACCTTTTTTAAATCTTTTACTATTTATAAAGGGTCAAAAAAGTAAGTAAAATAAAAAAGACCTAAAAATTACCAATAAAAGCAATTTACGTGCAATTAAGCATACGGTGAATTACTTAAAGTTTTGGCAAGTAATATTTTATGCAGAGAAAAACTTTAGATAATGATTAAAAATAATATTAAAAATATCACATTTCTCATCGATTCTACCATACGCTTTGTGGCTAACATATTTAATATTTTAAAGTATGCTTTGAATTTTTATTAAAAACAACTATTGCCAAAAACTTAAGCAAATCTAATTATTTTGAATGTTTGATAAACTTTTAGTTCGCAATCATTAAAACTATTTAGTTGTTAAATAACTTCATAATTCATTTTCATAAATATTCATTGTTTTCTCTCTCTATATAAAAGAATTTTCGGTGAGAGCATTCAAAAAGCATTCACTGAGAAAATTCAAGCAAATCTAATTATTTTGAATGCTTGATAAACTTTTAGTTCGCAATCATTGAAGTTATTTAATTGTTAAATAACTACACATTTCATTTTCATATTCATAAATATTAATTTTTTTCTCTCTCCCTGTAAAAAATATTCCGGAATATTGCTGTAAATTTATTTATGCATAATCTATAGTTATTAAAAACTAGTCGTAAAAAGTCTAATTTAGCAGAAGAGCGCCAAGAGAGATTTTCTTAGCGGGCCTCCCTTACCTTCCAGCGCTTTATTGAAAAATCTGCTTACGTCATAGATAGTGATGTTATAGATTTATCCATTAATTTCCAGAAGCATCCATATGGTCACCAAGTCACTGATAATGATCACCAACATGGTCACCAAGTCGCCAAAATTGGTCGATAACTTGGCTGTATCGCCAATAGTACTTGCAAGTTACAGTTTTACAATTTTAAAAATGAATATGAACAGTTGTATAATTCGTAGAATAAGGGTTGGTATCTACTAATAGAGATTTAGAAGGGGCAGTGGGTTTCCCTCTCTAGTAAAATTGATAAGAAAAATGCTAGTTTTCGATACAAAAGAAAGTATTTCATTTAAGTTTTTTTATATATAAAATAATTTTGAAGTTTTAATAAAAAATCTAATCATCTAGTAGATATTATTTGCATTTAGGTAAAATATGGCAGTGCTTATTTATAAAAAAGTTACATTTATTTTTTACAGAAATAATAATATTGAAACAAGAACTAAAAACTATAACTATAAATATCTAATTAGATTCGTATTCAAATGGGTCACACAAAGGAATAAAAAAATATATTAGGCAGCATGCTCCTTTGGTTTAATTATCAAAGGATATTTATGATAACAAGGAAGAGGAGAGCATTTTCGCCGAATCAATGTCTTTAACTACTGGATATGTTTCACTGAATAGGTTAATATTCTCTAGAGTACGCAATTAGATTAGAACTGATAAACCAGTTTTTATGATTCTGAACCGCGTTTAAAGGACGAGTATTCCCCATTAATCTACTCAAGATCTATGTATCTGGCAGCATTATTCGTTATTTGGTACGAAGATCGTTTCTGCTGCCGGAAATCGAACACATAACTTGGCTTGAAGATCGTCAGGTTTTAAATTTACAACTTGAAGTTATTGTAGACCTAAAAGAGGGAGAATAAGAGCTAAAGAGAAAGAAGAGAGAGGGAAAGTGAGAAAGAAAGAAAAAGAAACGGAGAAGGAGAAAGAGAGAATGAGAAAAAAGAGAGAGGGAAGTGAGAGAGAAACAGAAAGAAACAAGAGAGAGAAAAGAAACAGAGAGAGAACGTTAGAGAGAAAGAGAAACAGAGGAAGAGGGATAGAGAGTATGAGGGAAAGAGAGAGTGAGAGAGACAGATTTTCAAATACATATACCAATAAATTAACCCCTTCCTGGATTTTCCCGAGCTGAGCTCGGGCAGGTGAAACGTACCATCCTGGCTCATCCTTAGTGTCAATCCTGTACTATGAAAATTTACTTTGCGAATTGATCTTTCCCGAAATATTTCACAGGTGCTTTTTAGGGTTTCAAATACTTGAAAAGTGTCATTCGTTGGAATTTTCTGCAAAACGAGGATGTCTTTCTGCTGATCACCTCCCTTCACGCTTGTCTGAAAGACACTTGGTGAACTACATTACCTCAACTGAGAAAAAAAATAATCCAACATGACAATGTGTTATTTGCCGCATAAAGAGAGACAGTAAAGAGAAGAAAAAAAACAAGATGTTGGGTTATGTACAATACCATATTTTAGAATTTATCAAACACGATCAACTTTTGAATAATAATATCATAATAATTTATGCAAATGCAAAAAAATGTAAATTATATTTGTAATTAAAGAAAAAAGCTAGGTATTATAAGCTTTATATTTACATTTAAGGCTGCACACTACAATACAAATCTCAAATATAGAGAAAAAACGTTTCTTGCATTTTCTCTTTTGGCTTATATCATTCTGCAGCTTACCACTAAATTTCTGATCTGATAACAAATTATTGTTTTAGATATTTTCAGTTTTCTGAGCTTAGGTTTTGGTTTCCGTTAAATTTTAAAGCATTTTTTCACTCTTAACTTGAAGTAATTAAAAATAATTTTGAGTACAATGAACTCTTTCAGTATGTGAAATGGTTATTAATTTCACTTTTCATTACTAAAATCATTTCTGCTTGATTATGTTTTGAATTTTTTGAGTTCTCATAGTTACTTAATTCAAACTGATTTCAAGGAAAGTTTTTGTTTGAAAAAATTATATCAGTTATAGAAGCTTTATCATTAATATTTTCCAGGAGAAAATGCCATGGCCAAAACATTCTCAGGTTGTTATGAGAAATAATATTTCGAAGGGATGGAATGCTACTGAAAATGAAAAATCTAAAAACGCCCTCAGTTGATGCTGCAATTAGACTTCCAAACACAAGTATTGCAGATAAAACTGAATATTTCCATCATGTACCAAACTCCATTGCAGCAACCATACTGTAGTACTATATTATAGTATTTTAAAGTCGTGTAACAAATACTCAAACTTGTTAAACTGCCCCAATTTAAAATTGAAAAAAAAAATTAAATTTTGTGTACAATCCTGGTGATTTTTTGATTAAGTTAATCGCATTATTATTGTGTACATAAATGATTTGTGTTTCAGAACTTTTGTGAAAATATTAGGTTAAGAATTAGCTGATTAACCTGTTGTCGTAACAAATGCCATCAATATTATGCAAAAATATATTTTGAATTAGAAAAAATGCTTTCAGTCATATTTAATTAAAGTAGTGTTTAAAGGTAAGGAATAGAGATTGGAATATAACGTATTTAATATTTTAAGCTTTACGGGAAGAATAAGTTTTTGTTTTATGCCTTTACAAACTTTAAATGCGTTCCTCTCAGACTTTTAATTTTGAAGATGTAAGTGTTTTCCAAACCCTAAGGCATTTTTTTCTGTTCAAGATAGAGTCTTGAAATTTTTTGTATGTACTTCAAAGTACGTTTTATAAACGTGCATATGGATTTAGGTCTGAGATCTCAAGATATCCTTTAAAAAATGCTAAATTTAATATTTTGAAGCATTTCGTGTTTTTTCCAGATTTAGCTAAAAAAATAATTATTAAAAATCAACAAGTTAACAGATTTTCAAATCCATACTAACTTCTGTTACCAATAATCTAAGAAACATAAATCAC
>BMAV01008115.1:0-12391 GCA_019973955.1 Trichonephila inaurata madagascariensis | reverse complement strand
CACACAAGGAGATAATGAAAAAGTGTGACTAATTTTGTGGCATTTGCTTAAGTTAATTGATCAAAGATTTAATCAATTTTTCAATTTCAAAAACCTGGGTTATCATTTTATTTATTAAATTATTTAATTTCTTACTACAAAAAATTATATTTTATTCAAAAGCTATTTGTTTATTCTTAAAATTGATTATTTATTTAGTTTTTAATGAAAAGGCATCGTTATTAAAAGAGAATCACATGAATGTATACTTTCAATAAGATCTAATTTCATTTCTAGTGAAAAGAACATTTCTTTCGCATTATGCAAACTGATTTTCAAAAAACCTAACAAATTTGAAAGATCCCAATCCATTAGCAATAAATGCGACATATTTCGGTTTTTCTCATAGAAAATTATTTCCTTAATAAGCATTTTTGGAAATGTTTATTCACAGATCGCATTAAAAGTTAGCAATAAAACTTTCCTTTCCTCGCAAAAGCATTTTACTGAATCAGTGTTCGCTAATGCATCTTATCGATGAGCCATCAAGAAGAGTTATTACATGTCTTGCTTTTATCTTGAGTGACTACACTCAAGATTGTTGTTTGAGAAGAAAAATGTAAAGATTTAGCATTTGCAAGACGAAATCACCAAATGGTTCTTAAAAGATAGTTAATATATTGTGAAAAATGAAACAAAAATGGACAACGTCTCCGTTTGATTTAGACGAGGAAAATGCTAATTTATTACAAACTTTAAGAGCAATTAATATGAGATAATTGGAATTTTTGACAGAACTTTACACTTAAATTTTGCAATAGAAATTTAACGACATTACTGATCTGAACTGAACATTACTAATGCGCAATAATGTATAAATTTTTTTAAAAAAGAGATTCTTAATGTGTAACATTTTAATACTTATGCTCGTGTTCCAAACCGATATTTTATTTTTATATTCAAACTCTTCAATTAATATATGGATTAGTTAAAGCCTGTATTTCAATTTCGCGCATGTTAACCACCCACTACGTATATTTTTGTGTTTCAGACAACCAACTACTTAACTAGTACAGAAACTGTACTTTTACAAAAATATGTTAGATTAATTATTAAACTTTCGTATTATTGATAATAAACCACAACTTTCATTAATGAACTATTACTAGTTCTGTTGTAGCCGCGGTAGCCTTATGTCAGGGTCACAATCTTGGCTCACGTGTCATGAGTTCCAACCTTATTGCCTTTGAAGACACGCCGTGTAGAGGGACTGACACAAGTTAAACCTGTGATGGCTGAAAGTCCTCTCCTTGGCATAGTATGGTAGTTCGTGCTCATTGCTTGAATGTGGTTCAAAATTGCCAATTCAGTCACCAATAGCCCTCGCGTTGGTTTATAGTGAGACGTTAATATAGCTCTTCCTCATTAAGTTATACTTCATACACATTTCATACCTATGAAGGGGCCTGATGTGGCCCATTTAGAGGTCTCATCTGGCCAGCCCAAGCATATTTTAAGCGAATTGTATACAAAATTTCGATGTCAAAAAATTCATTTAAAGGTGTGACTTTAAAGTAAAAATTTTTAAAGTGAAGGTTTGCTTTTCCATATGCAAAATACATTAATTTATGCAGAAATTAATTTTTAAAATGTTTTACAAACCAAAAAATGGAACTTTAAATATGTATAAAATTGTAAAAAAATGTTTGTTTTTATATTTAAGTTGAAAAGTATAAAATAACAATACACTTTTAGAGAATCAGGAACCTTATTCATAGCTTTGATATAAAAGAATTTTCCAAAATATGCTGCATTATTAGACTTTTCTCGGTTTCATAATGAATTATATTGGTTTGTGGGACAAAAAGCTTTCTGTTGTTGTCGTTCATGCTTAAAAATGTTTGTTTAAGTCTTATTTAAAGTGAAAATGTACTGGAAAAATACAATTTTATTTAACTCAAAATCGTTTTTGTTAGATACACAATAATAAACACAAGAATGTTTTCCAATTTCGTGTACTGTTAAGTTTTGATGTATTGATGCATGTATAATAGCTTAAAATTTTGGAATCCATTCGTCAGCTATAGAATGACCTCCGCTATAGTCGTCCCCTTAGAGCTATTGAGAGATGTTAATTGGAGCGAACCGAAAAGAAAGTTATTTTTAATTTATATTTCTAATTCACATACGCAATGTGTACGGATATCTGATAATATCATACAGAAGTACACACTTTCCTGTTGCTGTAAAACAGTAACAGTCAAAGACATGCACCACCCCAACAAACCCTAAGGTCAATGTGCCCTTAAAGTTTGTGTCTCGTCTCTGACGAAAGTGACTTAGACAGTAACCACAGTGCAACACGTTCGAGATTCCCCTAGAATAAATGTGTTCTATGCAAAGTCCAGAAAGGAAGCGTTCAGCCCCTTCTTCTTTCACGAGCAAATTATTGCATGTTTTGGATATGTTAACTCTTTGGTTGATGCAACAGTTGCAGGACGATACTGACATTTTCAGTCTCTGATAGGATAGTGCACCAGTACACTAAGGACGAGATTACTTCGATGAACTTCTTCATCACCGATGAAATGGACGAGCAGCGGACTACAACATTCCACTTCCCTAATGGGCAACCATAAGTACTGACTAGGGATTGCAATATCGGATCAAAAGTTCAATACCGGTATATGGTATTTTTAAGATCTTAATACCCCGGGATATCGTTTTTAATACTGGTAGTAGAAATTTTAGATAAAGAAAGAAAACACAGGCATTTCTTTGTTTTATCTGCCAGCTTTATTAGAGAGTGTAAATATCACAAAAAATAATTTGTAACGTATAAATTATAACAGTATACAAAGAATCACAAAATAATGTAAAAGAACATCTTATTTATTTAAATCACAAAAAAGTGTAAATATCACTTTTCAATCTGTGGTGCTATTACAAATTTTACAGACCGAAGCATTATCAACTGATTTTTTTGTTCTTTAAAGTTTTACTTATTCATTATTATGGGTTACTATTTATTACATATATAATGAATCTGAAAAATATTTTGAACCTTAAGTATGACATGCATATACAATGTTAATTACAAACTCACCAATTAAAAAAATATCTGAATATTACGCACTTTATTCACAACTATAACCTTGTTTTCTCAGATACGGATATCAGACTACGAATCCTGCGCGTAGGCAGTATCGCTCTGAGTTGTAATGGAATAGTTTTGGTCCACCTCCTTAGATGAGTCACATATCTTATCAGTTGTACGGTGCAACTTTCTATTCCTAATTAATTTCACACGTTAGGAAAACAAAAACGTATACTAATTTGTTGTATAGGTGATCCCTGAACATATGGTGGAGACAATGTAAAAAATTTCTAGTAAATATCGAAAAACGGTATTTAAACTTTTGAATAACAGTATTACAAAATTGTACAAATGGCTCATAATAACGGTATTTGGTATCCCTGTATACCGGTATTGCAATGCCTTGTCCTGACTTAACACATTGTGATTTCTTCATGTGGGAATACGTAAAAGACAAGGTACTCATCCCTCCCCTTTCTGCTGATTAAGCGGAGCTGAAGCAACGTATCAAGCCCCTACTGATGGATTTGATTCAGATACCTTAATACTCGTTTGGGAGGAAATAGATTACCAGTTCAATGTGTCTCGTGTGACTAAGAACTCACACAAAGAATACCTATGATAGTCTCCAACAAAACTAAAAGCAATCCCATAAAATTCTGCTACAGGTATCTTATAATTATCTTACATTGTTCTGGATTTATAGTGCTTTTACTTAAAGGGGAGGGAAACTGTATATTTCTCTATGAACCTCCCTGTATTTTGACTAGAATTTTTGTTACAGATTTTTTACAATTTTTTACGCTATTAAAATGAGTTTATTATGAATATAAAGCATCATAAGATAGACTCTGCAAATATCTGCCTAATGCGTCAAAAGATGTGGGAGAAACGGAAGGAAGGCTAGCCGTATTCAAAATAACTCAATTTATTCACAAAACCAACAACAACACAAATTCAATCAACCAAAGTTAAGAGATGCACCCAATTATCAAATATGAAGAGTAATTAGAGAGGTACGAGAGATATGAGAAGACTTTAAATAATCCGAACACTCACGTCAATTCAATAGCTTTGCCTTCTTAGCTACCTAATCTAGATTAATTCGTAAGTGAAAGATCGCCAACTTAAATATTACACTTATCAACTGCTAAATATCCATGCCTCACTTCAAGTTTAATTAATCACTACTCCCACTAGCAGTCTACCCTATCTCTCTCTCTATCCTGAAAGCTTAGACTTTATATACTAGTCTTAATTTGCACAATCACGTTTTCTTTTTCGGGAGAAAGTTTTATAATATAATAGTTTTTAAAGACCTGAGGAGGATAGCACTCGGTACCATCTGATTCGTAAGCACGTAACATTACACGAGACAAAAGTGATCCCCCTGTCTGGAGGCTGCTACTGGCTTATGTAGATGCCACCGCTACAGTACTCCCACACCAGTGAGCCGGTGGATAGGCAAACGAACGATATATTTGTTACGGTAACATGTGAGTGGTTGCTGTTGCGTCAAGTGAGTCAGGCGACTTTGGTTGCTGCATCTAATGGGTCTGACGGCTTTGGTTGCTGCATCTAGTGGGTCTGATGGCTTTGGTTGCTGCATCTAGTGGATCTAACTACTTTTGATTGCACTTGCGGTGAGTAGATGGCGCCACGACAGCTGCGCGAAGGTTGCATTTTTCTTAGTTCAGGTTCAAATTCACCAATGAGGAGGATAGAATTCGGTACCTTCTGATTCGTCCGCATGTAACATACCACGAGACAAAAGTGATCTCTCCTGTCCGGAGGCTATTACTGGTTTATGTGGATACCACCGCTACAGATCTGAAATTCCCTAAGAGGATTATTAGTAGAAAGAACGCGAATAGACCCGTCCCAACGCAATAATTTGTTTGCTTTTTATAAATATCTTGAGAATGGCTTTTTAAGAAACTTCGTATTAAGATTATAAATGTAAGTTTAAATGAATCAATATTTCCATACCAATATCTAAAAGCTATTTTTTTAAAAACTAAAAATATGTACGATACTAAGGTTTATCATTGACTAAGTATATCGTGAAGTTAGTCGACGATGGCTTTACAGTTTCTAATTGACGAAAAGCATATTCACTGAATACATGAAAAGATTTCTTTATTTGAAACGATTTCTATTTTCTTGAAAACAATGCTTCATAATTTTACGCGCATTATTTTGCAATCATAATTCTAATTTATATGCAATTCCTCACAAAACAAATAATACCTTACTTTTGTTGAAGAATACTTCTAACTTTTGTATAAAGAAAAAAAAAAAGCACTTTTTGGTTAAAGTATTTTTTAAAAGTATGAATAAGCTTTTTAAGGTTGAATAGTTCTTTAAAAATTTTATTGTATTTCCATGGATGCTTTTAATTTTTTTCTTTTCAATGGTTCCTCTTTGAAGTTTTTGTACTGATAAGAGTCTTTTGTACTTTATTCACTAAATCATCAAGGACTGTCATCTAGTTTCGGGGCTACTTTCCACAAAATCACTGGACTTTAACGATTTTAAATAGATGAAAAATGTTTGTTAGATCTTCTAAGAAAAGTATGCTCTTTCGTTTAATTTGGACATCCTGTCGTTTAGTCTCCGTCTGTTTTGATTTAATCCATAGTTTCTTAATATCAGAAATTTTCTTAATATTCTTTTTTCGTATATTTGTTTTCTTAAACAAAAGCAACAAAATTTCTTTTGGCTATAATTTTTTTGTTATTTTAGTTTTATATTGGTTTATAAGCTTGTAAAAAATGCATGAAAAGCAAGCTTGAATTGAATCAGCCACTTAAGTTGATATGAAAGTTCTTAAGGTATCCGACTGCGTTCGGAACCGTGATTTTGCAAAAGCGTATAAATGGAAATTATTTATATTTAGTGTCACTTAGATTAGAAAATGTATATAAAATGGTTTTAAGAATATTATTACAATAAAAAATTATTTAAGTACAATATTTTGACAAAAAATGAACATAGAATGACCCATTTTCAAAATATTCTCCTCTTGTGAAAAATGCTTCTATCATAATATTTTGCCTGTATGTAGCTCAGACTTCGTTAAAGAGGCTTAATTAGAATTTTTGAAATATATAGCTTAGAAGTAGGTTTATCCGTGCTTTACGAAAACAGAGGAGAGAAATTTTAAGAAAAAAATGCCGATAATTATTTCAATTGGTTGCATCTCTGAAAATAATGCGAATTTAACAAAAATCATTGTTGCGCCTCTGTAGTCTAGGGAAAATATTATTATAATAGAAGCATTTTTCACAAATTTTGAAAAAAGGTTATTCTAAGTTAATTTTTTGCCGAAATATTGTATTTAAATAATTTTTTTTGCCAAAATGTCCTTAAAATAATTTATACATGTATTCTAATCTAAGTGACACTAAATATCATGAAAATTATACATTTATGCGCTTTTTTAAAATCATGGTTCCGAACGTAGTTGGATACCTTAAATAATCCATTGAAACATAAGTAAATCGCATAATATTTGCTCTGTTTGTAAATGAAGAAGTTTTTCGTGCAATATAGTGAAGTTTTGAAAGAAAACTAGCTTTTTAGTTGTTGGTGATTAAATGTTATTTCCCAACTTTCTTGAAAGCTCTATCCTGAGTACGTACTTATATCTCTATAAATAAGAGATAAACGACTCTCTCCGGAACTAGCAGACATATAGACTTTAAATTTGGTCAGCCCATTTCTTTTGTTGAGTAGACATCTGCTTAGTACGGGTTTCATGGAAATTGAAGACCAGAGGAGGCAGGGGCGGAGTTCAAAGGGTGTTATTTAGAAAAAAAATCAATTCTTGAATTATAAGACCTACAGATTTGAAACTTCGTAGGCATGTTTCTTTTATAGAAAAGAGTTCCAGAAAGAATGGATTTTAAGAAAATTGACTCCCCTTAGGTATGTTTGTGAATGAAAAGTTTCAGTTTTTAACCAATTAGAATTATACTGACTTTAAATTTGGCAAGTTATGCTTCTTTTGTTGAACAGATTCGGCATGAATGGGTTTTTAGGAAATTGATATCAAAAGAAAGGGTGATTACATGGGCGTGAAAGATAAATATATTTCTGCTTTAAAAAATTAAAGTCCTGTCCTATTTTAATCGAGGTGAGGGCTATAAGAATGTTTTGGAAAACAATCTGACGCTTAATGCTAGGACTTAAATATCAATAAACTCAAAAAACACATATACACATGGAACATTACTAAATATCCAGCGAAACATGTGGCTAAGGGCTAGTTTATTATAGTAAAATTCGGCGTATAACGCGGGGACGTCCCTATACTTTCAAGCTGTAGTTTTTAATTTTTGGTATATTCGCCGTATAACGCACACCCCTTTTAATACGAAGAAACCTGAAATATACGTGGGTAAGGCTCTTATGTTTTGAAGACATTTTTTGATATCTTATTCCAAGCTTTAAAAAAATAAGTATAACTATGCAATTACAACTTTTTAATTAAAAGCTACTCAAACTGTGGGGCGCGCTCCCCTAGAAGGACGTGATAACCCTAGAAGGGGGGCGCGAGCAAATTGAAAAGTCAAAAACAAAAGATTATTTTAAAAAATATATTAATTCATTGAAAGTTAACAAACGAAACACATGACATAATAAAAAATTAAAAAAACAACAACATGATATAATACATTAATAACACTGATATATAATACACTTATAAAATACACTTTTACACTGATATAATACATTTATAAAAAAACACTTATAAATGTATCAGTACTGCACACAATGTGTTTTATAATTTATTTGACAATACTAAGTTAAAAATAAGTTTAATAATTACCAGTGACCCCACGGGCTTTTCCTGTATAAAATTATAGGCAAACATTAACACTTATCATGATAATCCCTTAACTGCCAAATAAAAGTTACGCGAATCGCTTCCCAATGCCACCGTTTTGTTCGTATGCAAACGTATGTGGTGTGTTCAGGGGGGAGGGGGAGGAGACAGTGAATAAATAAGTTTGGGTGTTAGTTTACTTTAAATATCATGAAACACATGCAACAAGTATACACTTCAATTTATTTGAAATTTCTAGAACCATTGTTTTTTCTTATTTAAACAAATTTTTAAAATATATTTAGACGAACTAGAATCATAACTATATAAGTTTTCTATATATATATATATATATATATATAATTTTCAACATGACATTTATGAGCCGAAGTATTCCATTGCTTTGTTAAATTAAAGGAATTGTTTGTACGTAAATGTATTTGTAAGGAATCAGAGAACAACTTTATTTTGAGTTTCCAAGAATTTTTTTCTTGAGCTTTTCATCAAATGCTATGCGCGAACTGTTCAAATATTTTTAAAATAAATTATGATTAAATATTGTATTGGACTGTTATGAAAAACATGCATTCGGAAGTCAATAATTGTTATGAAGAGAAAACAAATATTTTGTCAGCTAATCCTTTCATCAATCATTACTTCTACTTGTGTCTGAAGCATGGAAACAGGCATTTTGAAACGGACTTAATCGATCTTTACTTAATCAATAATGTTCTTTTACCCATATGATTTCAGTTTATCGCAGGAATTTAAGCATCATGATTTGTGTGAATGGACACGACTATTTTAATTTATCTCAATTTTTAAAACTTCAATTTTTATTTAGTAAGATTTTCAGCAAGCCCTTGTATATATTAATTTATGTTTCAATATTAAATTTTCCATTTTTTAAAGAGAAAATTTATGAAACATTCGCAAATAAATAAATATTTGACAAAATAAGTACTTTGAGTTCCAGTTCAAAGTACCAATAAGTTGCAATCATTAGCTTTGAATTAGAAAATTATTTGCATTTTGAATAAGAATTGTTATAAAATTCTTCTCCCTTTATAGTTTTAAGAGTATCCTAATTGATATAAAAACACCACTGAAATTTGGAATAAACTTTTTTTTTTTGGTAAACTTATATTAGGTTCCAGTTTTAATGAATATAATTCGGAATTAAAAAAAATGATATTTTTATTGAAAGTGCACAATGACTTTTCATATTTAGATCTTTATTATTAGTTAAATTTAAGGTATCCGACTACGTTCAGAAGCGTGATTTTGCAAAAGCGTATAAAGGGATAATATTTATGATATTGTTGCCACTTAGATTAGAAAATGTATATAAAATTGTTTTAAGAATAGTATTATAATAAAAAATTATTTTACAATATTTTGACAAAAAATGAACATACAATGACCCATTTTTAAAATATTCTCTTTTTGTGAAAAATGCTTCTATTATAATAATATTTTGCGTGTATATAGCTCAGACCTCTGTACAAAGGCTCAACTAGAATTTTTGTAATATATGACTTAGAAATGGATTTATCCATGTTTTATGACACAACAGAGGGGAGAAATTTTAAGAAAAAAACGCCGATAATTATTTCAAATAATTGTAACTCTGAAAATAAAGTGAATTTTTCAAGACTCGTTGTTGAGCCTCTGTACAGAGGTCTGAGCTATATACAGGCAAAATATTATTATATTAGAAACATTTTCCGTAAAAGGAGAGCATTTTGAAAAATGGTTATTCTAAGTTAATTTTTTACCGAAATATTGTATTTAAATAATTTTTTTTTGTCAGAATGTTCTTAAAACAATTTTATACATGTATTCTAATCTGACACTAAATATTACGAAAATTATCCATTTATGCGCCTTTTTAAAATCACGGTTCTGAACGTAGTCGGATACCTTAGTTAAATGAGAATTTTGTAGTATTAGTGCATTTTTGATTAAAATAATGTTACGTCGATAGGGGTTCGAAGATTTTATGCCAATCAGTCGCAAAGAGTTTAAGAGCGATGAGAATTTATTGTCGAAAATCCAATCGATGAAATACAGGATTCAGCAGCAATATTCGCAGAATAAATCTCAGAAGGTCTTCACACTTTCAACAACCCTCAGACACAATTAACGGTGTCTAAAATACACGTATATAAAAGATTATTCACAAGCAATCGCTCTTTCCACAGCCGAAGAAATCTCTAAAGCAATACTAGCTGATCGCTAGTCAAAATCAGACTGACTGACTTTAGGCGAGCATCTCTCTATATTTATTTCCTCGCGGATAATTTGAGAAAGACCCGCTTGTGTCAGAGGTCTTGAACTTAGTGCACTTCTCTACAAATTTCTAGAAGAATTCAGAGGGTACCGAACTCGTCAAAAATAATCGCCAACATGATCGCTAAGTCACCAAGTTGGTTTTCAAGTGTCCAACTTAGTAGCCAAAAATGACGCCAACTTGGCTCTATCACCAAGATTTCGTCATGTTCCCATTGAATCACCATTGTAACATAAAGGACCGCGTTGCTTGTAAATATTGCAATTTTGACGTAAATTAGATCTAATTTAGAGTAAGATAAGGTCATTACACATCCAAATACAAATTATTTACACTATTTTACTCAAAATTCGCAACAATAACAAACTGAGCCAGGTTAGTTAATTTTTACATCAACGACTGCTTTGGAATATTCCTGATCATAGCAACGTAACTTAATATAAGCAAATTTGAAATTTGATTTCACATAATAATTTTTAGTAATATAATTATATCAGAGTAGTATTAGAATTTCTTCAGATATTTTATTTTTTTAACTAAGCTTATAATTTGTTTCATTTGTTAAATGAAGTGGCTGAGAGTTTTTTAACGTCATTGCATAAAGCAGAAAGAGAACTGCTGACGACGAAACTCGTAATTTTGAGTTTTAGTCCAGTGTCGAGGACGAAATCTGAGTTAAACTCCCCTCTTCATACTTCCACAACACTCCAATGGAAGGACTGTGAGCCTTGGTCGATTGAATGTGCATCAGTCTTTCTACACGTTGAACTTCAGTGGCACCATGACTCGAACCCACGACTCGCTGGACACGAGCTCGTGATCGTCATCACTAGGATATCACGGTTTCTTCTTTCCTCGCAAAAGTAATAATAATTCATGAACAGATTGAAAAAAAAACTTTAATCTTATGAGTCATATCTTTGCTTATCATATTTTTTTCTTATTGTTAAATTATTTAAAAATAAGAATATTATTATTTATAGCTATTAGTGTTAAGTACTTCTCAATTGTGTAAAAGGCAGGTATTATTTGCGTCAGTTAGAAACAACAGAGAGGAAGAAAATATTTTTCTAAGGAATAATCTTTGTTAGAACGTTTTATGAGACACGTTTGGAAACTTGAAGAATGAGTTAATACAAAAGAAAACGAAGCGTGGCTTAAGACGTCTTCAGGAAATCTCCCATAAGCTCTCTTCCTGTCTTTGATGAAGAAATTTAATATCCCCAGTCGCGACATCATCAACGTTCTTTAAGAAATCAATAAAAAGAAAATATAAGAATTGTAATAGTCCTTAGATTACATTTTTTGTTAGTAAGAAACAAAGATTATGAATTAAATTTGAAAATTTGGAAAGCAGTACTTTTTTATTGCTGTTAATTTATGAATATATAAACACATGTATTATAGTTATTTTCTCTTCGAGCATATTGAAATAATTTGCTTCTAGTAACGAATAAGATATTTTAGTAATGAAAAAAAAAATTGAAAAAAAGTAAATAACTTTCAAAAACTGATGAATTTCAAGTTTTTTAATTGGATTTGAATAACAGCAAAGAAGATAGATTTGTAATAAAAATATGTACAATTATAAAAAACAGTATATTTTAATTACCGTAAAATCCTGCGTATAACGCGCACCCATACTTTCAAGCTACATTTTTTTAATTTTTAGGTATATTTGCAGTATAATGCACACCCACTTTCTTACGATGGATCCTAAAATGTATGTGTGCAATGTTCTCATATTTTAAAGTCATTTATTCGAAGTATTACACCAAACTTTTGAAAAATGTAGTGTACTTTTAGAAAAGGCCTTGAAGTTCATTAAGTATGTCATTCACTTTAAATAAACAGTATTCCGATCTATATAGAAGTTTAATTTTTTTATGCTCATCTCTTTTTTTTAAAATTTATTTTTGAAGCTCTCATTTTTATACCTGGCGTATAACGCGCACCCGTAAATTTCGATCACAATTTTTGTGCTAAAAGTGAACGTTATACGCCGGATTTTACGGTATATTTTTACTATTTAAATATATATTTATTTAATTATTAAAAGTTGTATTTTTTATGAGGTTTTGTTTAAAAACTATGTTTAAATACGATAAGTTTTAAGAAGATTTAGCTATTAATTCTTTAACGAACATATCTTATGATGTAATATACAGATAAAAATATGCAGCATAGAAAA
>BMAV01008114.1:22665-44418 GCA_019973955.1 Trichonephila inaurata madagascariensis | reverse complement strand
TGTTAAAAATTAAATAATTACTTATCTATACTAAAAATAGGGTACATACGTTAACTCTATGTCAGATATTTATCACCAAACATTAACTGCATACTAAAGATTAACCATCAGAGATTTTTCGAATTGCGGCAGCCTATTCAATTTTGGACCTATAAGTAACGTTGCGGCTTTCAAGTTAAGTACTAAAAAGTGTTTCTTATTGTATTCTATAATAAAATTGACTTCGGGTTTTTTTCAATGTAATATTGAGAACCAAAGAAATAATTAATCAAAGTTAAAAAACAAAAAAATAATTAATCAAAGCTGTATATAAATACCGAAAAAATAATTAATCAAAGCTATATATAAATACCGAAAAAATAATTAATCAAAGTTATTCTGAAGTTATTTTTTTCAGTTTATGAATCTTATTATTAATATATTTACTTTTATTATTCTTATAATAAAAACACTGATTTTTCTTTATTCTGACATAGTCGTCATATGACAAGCAATAATGACTACAGATGAACAGAGAAGTCTTCAATTATTGTAAAATTTATGGTAAACATCGTCAGTCGATCTATTAGGCTTTTCTCTTCACTTCAATTGATTTATCGGTTTCTATTTTTTTTGTAAATTTTTTTTTCTTTTATCGGTAATCTGAATCACCATTTCCTATTTGATAAAGTTAAATATTATTTATAATAAAAAGATTAATTCTCAGAGATTTGCGCTACCTGTTTATTTTTCAGGGAATGTTCTGATTCGGTATCTCTCTCTTTGCCTTTTCTCTAATCAGCAGGAAAATTCTTTTTACATCACATAAAGCTGATTGTAAAATAGAATTTGGAATTTTGATGATACACATATTTTCCCAGGGCCTTCCAATAATTTATACGAAATTGTAAGCAAGGCTGCGCGCGCTTTCCTTACATTGCTTTTCAAGTTGTATTACTGGTATTTCCAATCTTTCCTACATAATTCTATATTTGAGGCAGATTTATTCTAGTTTTTCTTTCCGTACCGGCGTACGAAAAAGAGTTAAAATATGTAACACATGGATATCTTCGAGGGATGCAAGACATGTGATGTAAAATTTGGCGTACTTTCTTCCTGATTTAAAAATTGCTTGTAAACATTTTCATTGCAAACTGCTATTATTCTCAAAACAATTCCCTAAATTTGTGTCGAGAGAAAAAATATTATTATTTGAGATTATTTAACAATGTATTTTGAAATTTTTAGTGTTTAATGTCGTAAAATTTTCTCACCGAAGACCAAATAAATTGCTTAGACACAAGAACTGTTACAGCATATTTTAATGTGTCCTGTCTAGGGATTGCAGTACCGGTATACCGAATACCGATATTTTGAGCTATTGTTCAATTTTGTAAAACCGATATCCACAAGTTTAAAAACTGTTTTTTCAGTTTTTTACTGGAAACTTTTTAAATTGTCTCCACTCTATGTTCAGGGATCGCCAGTGTAGCAAAATAGTATACGTTTTTGTTTTTATGTCCCCCTAATGGGCGAAATTAATTAGACTGTGAATATAAAGTTGCATCGCACAATCAAGAGAAATGATGACACTAATGTCGATAGTGAAAAGGAATTGTCTCTTGAACAAAAATAGGAATGTGCAATAACTAAAAAAAATTTCATCAAACCAAAATACAATACAGAAATCAGTTACATCCAAAACCCCATCCGACGAAAAATCGATTCATTTGAAGATGAGGGATTTAGAGGTAAATTCTTGGAAAAAGTATATCATGCATTTCTAATAGTACCACTCACTAGCGCAGATGTCGAAAGAGCGCCTTCGATAGCGGGTAATTTTTGCACAAAATTACGTTTCAGGCGACAGTACAATTGATGCATGATATTTTTAAGATCACATTTCAAAAATTTGTAATAGTACCACAAACTAAATAGTGATATTTACACTTTTTGTGATTTATATAAATAAGATGTTCCTTTACTTTTTTGTGATTCTTTGTATACTGTTATAATTTGTAAGTTACGAATTATTTTTTGTGATATGTACACTCTCTAATAAAATTCTGGCAAATAAAACAAACACCTGTGTTTCTTTTAATAAAACAATACCGTACTATAAGTATTAACACTATATGTACTACTATATGTATTAAAACCGGTCTTCTCCGGTATTAAGGTATCCGACTACGTTCGGGAACCATGATTTTAAAAAAACGCATACATGTATAATTTTCATGATATTTAGTGTTACTTAGATTATAATGCATGCATAAAATTGTTTTAAGGACATTATGACAAAAATAAATTATTTAAATACAATATTTTGACAAAAAATTAACTTAGAATAACCTTTTTTCCAAATTTTCTCCTTTTGTAAAAAATGCTTCTTTTGTATTAATATTTTGCCTGTATATAGCTCAGACCTCTGTACAGAGGCTCAACTATGATTTTTGAAAAATTCAAATTATTTTCAGATTTACAACCATTTGAAATAATTATCGGTGTATTTTCTTAAAATTTCTCCCTTCTGTTTTCGTAAAACATGGATAAACCGACTTCTAAGATATATATTTCAAAAATTCTAGTGGAGCCTCTGTACAGAGGTCTGAGCTATATACAGGCAAAATATTATTATAATAGAAGCATTTTTCACGGAGAATATTTTGAAAATAGGTCCTTCTATGTTCATTTTTTGTCAAAATATTGTACTTAAATAATTTTTTATTTTAATACTATTTTTTTAAACAATTTTATATACATTTACTAATCTAAGTGACACAAAATATCATAAATATTATCCATTTTTAAGCTTTTGCAAAATCACGGTTCCGAACGTAGTCGGATACCTTAAGATCTCAAAAATACCGTATACCGGTATTGGATTTTTGGTTCGATATTGCAATTCTTAGTCCTGTCTTTAGGTACCCAGTCCCGTTGACCTCAAGCTCCTGTATGAGAAATCTTCGGTAGCAATTTCATAAAAAGGGGGCAAAAATTCTAAGAATCCGACGGTAATATCTACTAGAGTGTGTGTGGTGATAGTTTTAAACATTTCTCTGTTTCAAGGTGCATGTTGTTCAATTCCAAACAGTGGTTTCAAATTTTCCTTTCATCATTTTGTCAATCACAAAAACACTCGGAGCAGCAATATAAAATCAGATGCTAACGTAACTTATAGGAATTTATTAAAAATTAAATGAATTGGAACAAGAATTGTCGTTGCCACCGTCCCAAACGAAATAGTTAATTGTTTCGTCTTTAGCTGTTTGGACCCGCCGTGTAGAAGGAGCCCATACACGTAAAATCTGTCGATGTTCAACGCCCTCCCGTGATTGTGGAGTGCTAGTTTTAGGAGAGGGAAATACCAGCTTAAATGTCGTCTTCTTCACTTAATTGAGGTGCAAAATTATGTCGTCCATCGTGCTTCTTTGTATAATGGGACGTTAATATAACTCTCTCTGTAATTAATAAAGATTTTCACTCAATAAAATTCAGTCAGTCCTCAGAATTATCACATGATATAGTGCGGTAGTTCAGATATTATCTGATATTTTACCTTGTCGTCACGATCGCTCTTATGTCAAATATTTCAGGCTGCCTTTTTCTACCTGACTCAATTGATTGATTGAATATTAACGTCGCACTGTTCAGCTACACGAGGGCTTTTGGCGACGGACTACGTAATTTTGAACCATGGTCAAGTGACGTGGACGACACCTGAGCTGGCACCCCCATCTCCTAACTACCACACCACACCAACGGGAAGACGTTTCAGCTCTCGACAGATTTAACGTGCATCGCTGCCCTACACGGCGGGTCTTTAGTGGTACTGGGCTCGAACTCGTGACAAGGCAAGCCACGATCCGATACCTATACCACTCGGCTACCGCGGCCACCTACCTGACTCAAAAGTCTGCTTAACGCAGACTATACATTTCTTCATTTTGAGCTACGCTTAGTTGATTCCTGAACTCGCATCCCATTCCTCTCACTTCCACTCTCAAATAGAAGGCTTAGAATCACTCTATATTTGACATGCATCACTTCTTGCTATGTTGATGATTGCTTGACGTCATAGTAACACTGTCGACATAGTTGATGACGTCATAGTCACACGATAAATGCAAACACGTATTTATATCCACAATCGGTTCATCCACTTTACTGTTGCTAGCTTGTACAGAAAGTTTTTTTTAAAATGTACATATTTGTGAACAATACTAACTCGCGTAGGTAAACAAAATGCTTTTGTTATCCAATCTGAAACTGAATCTTAATTTTACAAGTAGAACAACAAGTCTAATGTCAGTTTTGAATTATAAGGAAAGCACGTTTTTATGGCCGTCGTTGCCCTCGTTATTGTATTATAATGTGACTGTCATGAAATTAGCCCATTCCAAGACCCAACCTGCTACCCTTCTGTCATTTCATTAAAACACCAATCAAAATACTGCTCCTCCCCATAGATCTCGATTTAGAATCAAAAGTTCATTTGCCAATCAGACAAGTATTACTAATTAAACTAACTACATTTAACTTTGGGGTCCATCAGATATTATAGATCTTTTTTTCTTTTTCTTTTGTGAATTCTCTAACATAGTTAGATCACAAAAGTCTGGAAAAAGCTCGAAATATCTGAAAATTATGGAACCAGAGAAATTTACATGTCCCATCACTCATATCTTTTTATATATAATGGGATATTAAATTTACAAAAGAACTGAATAAATAGATATTTCCGTATCCATTGGCGACTGTAGGCGAATTTAGTAAATTTTGGCAGTTATCCTTAGATATCAAACAGGTTGTCATAACTTGCAAAATCTTTGGCGATTAACTTCTGGCATGCAATTAATCTTTGACGACAAATTGCTGACATGGTGCCTATACGTATCAATAAAAGTTTAAATGAGTTCGCACGCTGCTTAGTATGTTCGTAAGTCTCAAAGATGGTTGAAGATTAAAGTCAATCTTACACTATCATTCTTCACGATCGCAAGTGCGGACAATTATGATACTTCAGAGTCTCAATAGTTGATAAAAAGAAATCATAACATTGCTTGTGAGATTGCTGAAGAACGATAGTAGAATTCATTCACCGTGTTTTGAAAAGGGCACCTCTTACTGCCGCGTGATTCGTGCATGTTAGATTAAGAACTTTTAAGTGGTTGTTTTGCTTTGCGTTGTTTTAAAAACATTGTGTCTAATTTTCGATAGCGGTGATTCTATTTTCGTTTGTTTTCAATAAAGGAGTCTCATCTACATATCTGGATATAATTGCGATAATATCTCGTGAAGTCGGTGCTTGTGTTCTCGTATCGTGAATACAATCAATAAGGAGTCAATGATTAAAAAAAACTGATTGACGGTTGAACATTATAATTGCTTGATGTACAGTAAGACCCCACTTAACGCTGTTTCGTTTAGCGCTTTTTCGGTTTAACGCTGATTTATTTAAATAGTAAGATTCCCTGAAATTATACGCAGCCTTAGGCTTCCCGATATCCGAAGCAGTTTATCTGTGTTTCTTCTTTCCTGCGGTATTATACGAACGTATTTTTATCGTTTCAAATATTTGTTTACGTTTTTGTAAGTATAAATTTACATAATATAACGATTGCTATATAGTGACAAATATTATGATTTTTAGTTTTTATCATGCGTGATAGTAAAAAAACACGAAAATAAAGCAACAAGAAAAAGCATTTCACTAGAAACTAAAATGCAAGTGATTAAAAGATTAGATACTGATGAACGTCAATCTCAAATTGGTTCTGCATTGAATTTGGCAACTTCAACAATAAGGACCATTCTTAAGAATAAAGAAAAAAATACTGTCGTAGGCAACTACGACAAGCTCTGCAACTAGAACTATCCCTTCTAGAAATAATACAATAGAGGAAATAGAAAAACGACTTTCTATACGGAGTGACGACAAAATTGAGCTCAATATGCCATTAAGTCAATCTACCTTCTTGATGAAAAGGCAGAAAATTGAAAATACAGAAGAGACTGAATATAATCGGAAATGTAAACATAATGACTTAGAATTTTATTTATTTTTATATGTATATTCGTTAATCATGTTTCTATATTTGTAAGAAATAAATTTTTGTTTTATTGTTATAAAACACATAATTAATAAATTTAATGGTAAAATACTTACCAATTTTCTACCCATCTTCTCATAACCCCTTTATTTACATGATGAAATAACCTCGTTTAACGCTGTTTCATATTACGCTGTACTTTGATGGAACATATACCCCGCGTTAAGTGGGGTCTCACTGTATTTTATTCATTTAATAGAGATAACGCCTTAGGTAATGTGAAAAATTGGCTAAAAATATTGATAATTAACATCGTTTTAGATGTATGAATAACTTATGTTGATAGACTTCTCTCTCTCGTTATTTCGAGTCTCATATTGATGTAGTATATATGAAATTTATAAAAAATTAGTTGGCTTATGTTCATCCTCAAGACTTGATCGTGGTTCAGTATTGCGAGATTTCTTGCAAATAATCCTCGTATTGATTCAAAGTGTGACGTAAATAGACTATCAATGAATCAACCCAAAAGACGATATACTTAGTCGTCAATATACAGTTCAGTTTCCCGAGATATCAGAGTAAAAAAATCAAATAATGTATCAACACTACGTTAAATAAAAAAAATAGAAAGCAATGTTCCGTTTAGTAATTTTCCTAAAATAATTTTACATGTATATCGAAACATACTTTAAAAATGAATGAGGTAGGTTGTTTCTGAACATTTTTTTTATTTCCATTTGTTCTCCCCCTTTCTTTTTCTCTTTGTTTCTCCCCTTCTTGGGGCCACGATAGCCAAGTGGTTATGGTTATGAACTCGTGTCTGGAGTGTTGTGGGTTCGAGTCCTGTGCCAATGAAAATCCACAGTGCAGGGGGGAGCGGCTCTATTTGTTAAATATCGTGATGCTCAAAGCCCTCCCGTTTGCGTGGTGTGGTATCTAAGAGAGGGGGTGCCATTTTATGTGTCGTTCTCGTCACTTGACGATGGATCAAAATTACGAGGTCCGTCACCAATAGCCCTTCGTGTTACTGTTATAGTGCAACGTTTATAAAACTTTCACTCAATCACTTCCCCTTTCTTTTGATTGAGCTTAAATTCTTAACATTTGCATATCCTAAAAGCTTATTCATTTCATGCGAATTTAACGTTTAGGTCATCTCTCCCATTCATAAGTTAATAATTTTAATGGCCAGAAAATATATATATAATAATTCTCTCTAACACATACTTTTAATTAACTCTATTTAATAATCTATAAATAATCTTCTAATTATTTGGTTCGAAAATAACACCCTGTGATCTTAATCGTAATCGACTAATATTATTACATCATAAATCCCTTTCCCGCCCATTGTAACCAATCAGAGCTCTTATTACAAAAATATCACGCGGTCTACCGTCGGGTATAAAAACCGATGTCTCTGGAAATCCTCTCTTCTTCTTCGGTCGTTTCTCTGTAGTCATGTAGCCGGCTGCTTTGTGTTATGTAATGTAGTTTCTTTGTCTGTGTTGTGCTGTCTATCTTTATGTGTTTCAAGATGCAATAAACTGGATTAATGTCCCAGACCGCCTCATGTATAGTATTAAATACGTGACATCCACCAAAATAGAAAATGCATCAACATACAAGAATCATACACCACCAGCCACGCCCTATCCTTTGGTTCGCTATAATATTAACATCCACTCGCCACGTCTTACAATTATTTTTACTACTCTCTAGAAATATTACAGAATTATTTCATATATATATAAAGAGATATTTTTCTTTCATATCCAGCTTTAGATAATTTTCGACACAATCCAGACAATACTTTCTCAAAAATCTTTGTAACTTCACAATTCTCGCACTTGGATTAAGAAAATAAAAGCTTATGGTTTCTTTGCGTCGATTTTGTGCATACAGAGAAGCACTTTTCGTGATTTATTAATAGGTCATTGCAAAAAGTAACTTCATTCCTTCCTTAATGTCATTTCATCGGAACAATGGGTTGAATATGGCTTTATTTCAATGTGTGTCAAATTTTATGATAATACAAAAATATTTCAGATTCCAATAAAAAGAAGTTTGAAACAAATTTAAAGAAAGCAGAACACAAATAAATCTTTTTATTTAGGAATCATATATTCAATTCTTACAAAAAGTAAAGAGTAAAAAAATATATCTATGAATGTGTATAAAATTAGGAATATTTATATTACAATAAAAATGTGTTATAGTTTGTGTTTTACATCAAATTATATTTTTTGTAGTACTTACATTATCGTTTTTTTTTAAACTATTATTTTTTAAGTTATTTATGAATATTTATTGAAACACGCCGCATATGTTATTTTTCCTTCAGCGGAACTATTTGAAGGTGGGTTTTACAAGCAAAACTCGCTTCCCAACTTGATCTTGAAAATTGAGATTCAGGCAGTCATTAAAGATGTGATCAGAATCACCAGATTAGTGATTTTATCGCTCTTAGCGACAAATTTGGCGAAAAATATGATATCACCATGGAATCATCAAGAAGGTTCGGGGATTGACCTTTCTAGACATTTCCATATACAAAGAACCTTTGAAACAAAAGTCGCGTCTGTTCAGAAGAGAGTTCAGTCTTTGTGTCGACTGCGATAAGAGAGAGACATTTACTATCTGAGTTCCTGTTAGTGAAAGAACCGTTTCTGGAACATTGTAAACCTTGTTTCTAACGACTACGCGTTTTGCACTATTGTACATAATCTGTGATAATATTTCTTTGTGTATATGCGTCGATTTGTCTTCGTGAAGTCATCTGTTCGTCCTTGTCCTTTAATAAGTTTGTTATTATTCAAATAATTGAAGTTGTCCGCTGCTTTTCACCCACACAAATTCGCAACAATATTTATATGAAATGTCGTGGCGAGTGGTAAGGATTTTTCTATTGATGATCATATTTATAGTATTGATGTTGTTATGGTTGCATTGATGAAACTTTTTTTAGATGGCAATCCGGTTTATTGTATATTTAAACACAAATAAACATATGGACGACACTTAACGAATAGCACAAAAAAGACACACGTGAGTATTACATGACGAGGACTAGATTCAAGCGAATTTTCTCTTAAAACGAGAGCTTTTATATGAAGCGGCAACCAGAAGTTCCAAAATTCACATGACTTCCTTGTGAGGATCTTGTGATTGGTGGAAAGAGAGATATCGTACGATGAAATCTTATGCAAACTTACTTTAAATACGCTGAGATTTTAATTTTTAAGTTTTTTGCCCATCCCCTTAGGTGGGCAAGCTAGTTAATTATTTACGCTTGAGTCCTGAAGGGTTAGGATCATTAAAAATCTTAAACTTGCTCAGATGAAATTAAATGGAATTATTATACACACATATATATACATTTAAAATTGTTCTTATAAGAAAACATGCATAAAATACAAACATATATTTTCAATGATAAATTAATAATTAAGGAAATAAGAATTGATGTTTGATATTGAAAATCAAACAGATGCAAAGATACTGATAAATGTAACCTACGTCTCGTCTTTGCATATAAGATTTGAATTATATAAATCATAAAACTTGATTCTTCACTCGCAATAAAGAGTGCATGAATGATAAATACAACTTCATATTTTTTTCATTTAATAATTATTATTCATATCAAACATAATGCAATAAATAATGTAATAACTATTACCGATTTTGATAATGAAGATTCTATTTCGACATATAATTTACATCATACAGACAACCCTTTTGCGATTACACACACACAATTCGTGATAAGTCACAGGTAACTTATCGTGATCTTAAAATAATTTAGTGATCAATCTCTGAGAAATAGTAAATTCACACACACACACATGAAAGGATTTCTTTAAATAGTTGAAGTCAATCTTTACGTCGCATTTTTTTTCTTGATACATTTATCTATTGTATATTTTAATTTCATTTAGAACTTCAAACTAATCATGCCCGATCTCGTAAAATTATCAAAAGACACTTGTTATAATTTAGAAATGTTCTATTTTTAAAGAAGTTTAAACGCTTGTATTGATACCAAAGTCCATTTTTAATTCAGTACAACGCATTGATTGCGTTTTAGTGAAAATATTCATTTTTCTGTATTTCATACCATCGTTTACTCATATTTTCATGTGAATAGCACGTTATGATAATAATATCAATGTTACTCCAGTTGAGATTTATTTTCAATTATTTTGTTATTAAGGAACATTCTTTTAAAAAATTTTAGAATTTTTCTTATTAGTTATTTTATTAAGTCATATCATTTTTCAGAATTAAGTAGTACAAACATCTTTAGAGACGGATTAATTTTATATTATTTTATATATATATATAAAGAAATCGTTTGGTAGTTAATTTTATTATTATAATATATTTGTTTAAATAAATCGTTTGCAGTAATTGTCATAATTGACAACTGTTTCCGTAGCTGTATTATAAAATAGAATTTGCGAAAATTATAATTCTACGATTTGAGTTTCGTCTAACAGTTTGAAGCTATTATTGTGTGATCTTAATCTTTTTGCAGTAGTATTTGTGTAATAATAAATGTGTTGGATAAAGTTAATGTTGTAAGTTCCTTTTTAAAAAAAAAAATTAATGTATTAAGTACAATATTCAATGCATCTTGGTAGCAAATTGATTCTGGAAGAATTTAAACGATAAAAATAAATGCATCGATAGAAAATAGGATTAATTGGAAAGAAACATGCAACTTCGAAAAAAAAGAAATCAGCAGAGGATCTGGAAACATTTAATAGAATTTTAAAAAATTCATCCCAGTGGGATATTAGGAATGAAATATTTTATTATCCATTTATGAGAGAATTTTGATAATATATTTAAGCAAATCCAACGTTAATTGTTAACTGAGATTTCATGAAAATATTTTTCATAATTAACTTTTTAATAATAATAATAACATAATTTTTTTCATAATTAATATTTTTCAAATGCTATATTTATAACACAGTCAAACTTATGTTATAAATTAACCTGCATTTGTCAAGCAGCTCCTTTATCTTTTTGGATATTTTGTGTTGTGAAAAAGTTAAACTGACTTCGTGTAGACTGTTTGTGAATATATGTATCAATAATAAGGAGATATTTTTTGACAGCTTGTAAAAATTATCTGCCTTTAGTTCATTCAAAATTAGATAACACGCGAAAAGTTGACACACAAATCAATTCAGAAAGTCTAGCTGTAAAAAAGGACTGCGCATTTGAAACAAGCTATCTGTATGTGGTAAGCGTAAATTCAATATTTACATTCTACATAACTTACTTTCATCAATTGTCTTTTGTTCTAAAAGCCTGATTCTGCTTTTAAATTGGAATATGAAATTTTATTCATAAAAAGTAAAGTTAACTTCTTCTACATCAAAGATTATATTTTTTTTCTCTAAAAATATGTGCACACTGTTATCTAAAAATTTTTTGTTGCATTATATAATATAATTTTAATTATATAATACAAACGAGTCTTAAAGTGTCGATAAAACACGGGTGTAAATATGTACAATAATTAGTCCCACAATAAAAGAACGTTATAGAATCATAAAATTCCTTTAAAGTAAAGGTCAGTTTCATTTTCTCTGTTACATTCTCTATAGACCTTTTAAAAGTTTACTGGTAATTGACAAAAAAAGATACTCAATTTTAATATAAGTATATTCTTTGATTCACATTAATTCAACTTTACTTACTAGAAAACATAATGTCACTGGATGAATCTGGCTCACGGACAAAGCGCTTTAAAATAAATCCGCGTGGAATTTTGTAAATGATTGAATTATTGCACTTTAGTTGCATTCAAATAATGTAATATCCTCTAAAAATGTCAAAAAATGCATATTTTTGCAATATATATATATATAGTAAACGCAATGAAGAAAATGACAGTTTTTTTTTTAATTATATATATGTTAAGTTCGTAACAGATAATGAAATGATTGAACGTACAAAGGCGTAGCCACTCGTCAATGACTAGAAGTTACTCCTTGCAAAATACAAATTAAAAAGTCAGGAATTTCTGAACTGTCCTCTCCCCTCACGGCGATGAGTGCTTGTATATGTCGATGCAAGGATATTATAATTCCAAACTTCATATTGTTATACTTTCTACCAAACATTCATCAATTGTTGCTCCGTTTTGGAAGTATTTTGGAGTGTACGGATCTGGTGGTCTTTACATGCCCATACACATCAGATTTGAGAAAAGGTCTGGTGATCTTGATGACCAAAGAAGATTATAAAAGGCCCGAAAGCAATCCAGAGATATATATAGGTACTGACATTATCTTGTTGAAAAATGACTCTAAGATGTACAATAAAGACAACTAGAAGCAGGATTTCATCAACATAACATGAGCGATTAAGATTGAACACATGATGACTAGAAACGACCTGATGTCGTAAGACATAACATTCCACACTATTACACCAGGGATAATGGCTGCATGCACCTTGTAAAAAAAGACTAATTGGAATCGCTGTTCCTAATCCCTCTACGCATGGATCCAATTATCTTCTGTCCCAAAACCAAAGATTTATTCATTAATGAACATTATGCAATGCCAGTCTGCTGAAAGCCATGATGATCAATCACGATACTTTATTCTAAACAACTGTGCCGATGTTGTTAGGTTAAAGGCATGCGTCTAAAGACCATCATCCTATTACAACCAAGTGCCCTGAGATGATGGAAGTTACCATGGATGGTTAAGAAACTACTATTATACATTACATAATGAACAATTATGTTGTTGGAGCAATTCATTTCGGCTTTCTTTATGTTTATGGGCTTGGTTCTTCAGAATCTTCATTCCGCCGGTAAGTTTCTTTGCAGTAACCATTTACCGAGTCGTATATTTACAGTTCAAGAAGCAGCCTATTGTTCGATATAACTATCCAGTTTCATGTTTCCTAACTTTTCGACAACATTCGATGTCGTCCAGTAATGTATAAAGTCTTCAACATCGTAACAACACTATTGTTCATGCATCGATGGAGGCCGCAGTAGCCAAGTGGTATAGGTATCGGATCGTGGCATGCCTTGTCACGAGTTCGAGCCCAGTACCACTAAAGACCCACCGTGTAGGGCAGCGATGCACGTTAAATCTGTCGAGAGCTGAAACGTCCTCCCGTTGATGTGGTGTGGTAGTTAGGAGAGAGGGTGCCAGCTCAGGTGTCGTCCACGTCACTTGACCATGGTTCAAAATTACGTGGTCCATCGCCAAAAGCCCTCGTGTAGCTGAACAGTGCGACGTTAATATTCAATCAATCATGCATCGATGGAATCGTAATAATGGTAACGAAGAAAGAGAAAGACCGTCTGCAATTGTTGCCCATTTTATAAAATGGCAGAAGCACACACACACACAACGCACTCAAAAATGGCCTTGGAAATTTAATCTTTTGCATATTTGGAATGGAGAAAATTTTGCGAGTGAAATTTCGAGACGATGGAATTATATCTTTAAGAAACACTTCGGATTTTTTTCTTTGCAACAAAATGTGTACATCTTAGCTTAATTTAAGCTAACTTAATTTTATAGATGATTGAGGTTTATATATACAGACTTTACTCGGAAACAATTTTAAAATGAATTAAGACCGCTGTAGTTTTAGTTTATTGTTTATCTACCAATAATATTTTAACGAGGAATAAAAAATTTATAGAAGTATAATGATGAAAGTATACAGATTGCACTGGTTTCCATAATCCAAGGAAAAATCACAAAATTATAAATATCCCGCGCAAAAATAAGCAAATCTCAATAAATATGTTGGTAAGTTAAAGGAGCTCTCTGAACGATATTACAGTTTGTAAAATAGTGGCGATGCAGTCGGAATACATTATTTACAAGGAGCATACAAATGGATGTCTCAGAGCAAGGCGACAGTTGTTGCTCTGGGTCTGAGATTGGAAATATGGCTAGGGAAGTTGTAACAATCATATTCAAGCATCATTTGACCGAAGGACTACGATGGTGAGCTATTGGGAAACTAGAGGCAGAACAAAGTCAGATAGAAGTAGCAAGAAGGATGATGTCTTTGTGATTCATAAACTTTGGCAACAATTTCCAATCACGGATTTGGCATCCATGAGGTTCAGCAAATGACAGCCACGCACTGCCACGAGTGCCTATGACCGATATTTGTCATAATGCGCACGAAATAATAGAACAGCAACTCCGTCTGAACTCAGATCCTCCCTCACTGCAAGCTCCAGAAGGCTGGTATCAAGGTCAACCGTACGTCGAAGGATTCACGATCGTGGTCTTTATGTGAGGTGACCAGCCATTTGCGTCCCACTCACGTCACGCCATTGGAGAGAACGTTTGCAGTGGGCGCATCAACATGTCCACTGAACGCGTAATCTTTCTCCTTAACGGATGAGTCCAGGTTTGGCCTCGATAGTGCATTTTCATTTGGAGAGAACTTAGAACCCATTTTCATCCATGGCACATCCGTGAAAGAGATGCATACGGATCAGGCAGTGCCTGTGCTTAGGGTGGTATCTCTTTGGGTGGATGCACAGACCTCCATGTCTTTTCCTGTGGAAATGTTAATGCTCACACCTATAGAGATAACATCCTGGATACTTATATGCCCCCTTATGCCGGGGGAATAGGTGATGCTTTCCTGCTACAGGATGATAATGCGACATCACACAGGGCTCGCATCGTGGATGCTTATCTTGAGGAGACAATTCAGCGCATCCAGTGATCAGCTCTCGATCACCGGATCTTAACTCTGTTGAGCATATTTGGAAAGCCTTAGAAGGATGTGTAGCTGCTCTCGATCCCCCTTCTAGGACCCCAGGCATGCTTTCAACTGCCTTGGAAGAGCAATGACTCGTCCTTCCTACAGAATTAATAGATCGCATAATTAAGAGCCTCACACATCGTTGCATGTGCTGTATTGCTTCTCGGGGGATCATACCTCACATTAAATGAACTTTTCCTGTACCAAACTGACACATCCGATTTGTTCATTGTATACATATTGTAATTTCTACTACACCATTATAGTCTGGTGATTTATTTTTATATTATTTTATTCCTTCCTATGTGTGTTGTATAATGTATATATGTTTCATTAAATTCTCCTGTCTACGCAAAACTTCTTGATTTATCATTTTTGTGATTTTCCATTAATTTATAATAACCAGTGCATTTAATTTGTAGAATCTCAATTTATTTAAAACATTTTTGATTCAAGAAACCGTAAATTTTTCTGTTTTATTCCACACTTTTATTGAATGTCCCTTATTAATTTACTTTTACCTTAGTGTTACATTTTGTGTCTAAGAAACGTGTCTTAAGCCGAGATTTTGCAAATATTTTAAAGAAACCGTTCGTCTTCTATTATAATTTTTTGGGATGTATTGGATGATTGTTAAATCTCATTCCTATACAAGTAAATTAACATGCGTCAACTAACCAGTCAGAAGTTCTTCTGCGAGATACACGTGCAATAAAGATCCCGATCACTTAATTTTAAAGAGCATCTTAACTCTTTGATGTTTTCCGTTTCATATGAACCAATCTTAAATCAATTTAAA
Source organism: Trichonephila inaurata madagascariensis (assembly GCA_019973955.1). Classification (NCBI taxonomy): domain Eukaryota; kingdom Metazoa; phylum Arthropoda; class Arachnida; order Araneae; family Nephilidae; genus Trichonephila; species Trichonephila inaurata. The sequence continues at coordinate 28,803 of BMAV01008114.1, read as the reverse complement.
TGAACTATGAATATGTTATGATTCTTCTCATTGGTGAGAATTTAATTACAAAACACTTTACCCTTGTTTTTGATTTGATGTGAATGAACTCATACTTTCTTATGTTCTCAAATTAGAGCTTCCCTATTCGGATACGTAAAAATCTACCCTCATCGAGTTTTATGCAGAAAAAGACTTTTTATTGTTCTAACTAGAAATAGAATAGACATTTTCTTCACAGCTGCCATGTCTCTTGCAACCGTGACTAATGCGCATCACTGATATATATACTTCCTAAAGCTGTCTCGTTGACAAGATGAAATACTTCCTAAATTTAACACTAACGGTTTCCACGCGTTTCTTGTTAACAGTATTTAATTCTCAATTCTGTCGAAATATAATAAATTCGAGCTAAGTGGTTTTTCAGAACCATTTTTTCGCTAATCACAGTCTTTGACGGACGCATAGTATTAGTTAAGAAATAGTTATTCTTTTAAATAAAGGATGTCCCGATTACGTGTATACACTTTCTGCACTTAATTTTTACTTCCTTATTTACCGAGAGTAGGCCAAATTCCATGCTTGACATTAAAGAGGAAACACGATTTTTTCGAAATCTCGAAGTTCTTTCGTGTGATCGCCAAAATTTATTTAGTTCATATTCGTAATGAATAAAATGGGTTGGGGAAAAAATGTTTTGTTATGATTGCGATATTTATCTGTAAATTCATCTGGATATTTGTTAACCAGTTTTATCGTTGATATTAAAAAGGAAGGGGGGAGGAAATATAGTTTGGGGAAGAGTAGTCAATCAAGAAATAATTCAAGAAATTCGATTTCTTTGACTGGTAATATTCTAACCAGGAATCAGTTCAAGGATAAACTTGCATAATACTCGTATATTGCTTTCAAAGTTACAGATATAGTCATGATACACTGCTGGACAAAACACCAGGATGAAAAACAAATAACAAAAATCTACTTATTGTTCGTATGTGGAATAGCAGGAAAAAAGTACGATTCAGTTGGTAGATAATTTGGGAGTTTGCAGGATAGGAAATGAGTACACACGGCTGTCAGGTAAAAGGGCTGTAACCTGGTTAGGTATCGAGATGAAGGGGCAAGTAATTCACGCTGTTTTGAGTCTGTGCCACACTTCGTCAATCATAGTGGCAGAAAGACGAGGCTTCTCAGCTTTTCAGCAATCTATGACATCGGATGTTATCAACGGTTGAGAGATTTGGAGAACATGCTGATCAGGGCAAGAGTGGAATACCCTCTGTGTAGGAGTATAACTGTAGAAGAAGCCTAGAGCTTATAGGCTGGCTCTTAGACGCACCATTTATGCCAAGTGGAAGCAACGGGCAACATTCTAGATTACGTCTCTGAGAATTCGAAGATAATGTACAGATATACCGACCTAATCAGACCTAAGAACTGAGAAATGTAACCCTGGCTGTTGTGTCACTGTCATCCCGAATCTCTATGCTGCAGTATCAGTGAAACTGAAATAATGGTTCCCCTTACTACTCCAAACGCCATAGCACCGTCCGTGCGGATACTTGTTGAGCTGCAAATAAGCTTACTTCTTGATTCAAGATACGTTATGTGGCTGTGTGATCCTGCAAGGTCGAGCTGACAACTTATCTGTCCTCTGTGGTGTCAAAGGCGGAAGTCCATTAAGATCATGCATGGCTTTCAGTATATCTCTCGTGGGCTCATCGATTCCATACCCGGAAGACAAACATTGTTTCCCGCCCAATGCAAGTAATAATATTGCGGAATGATAAATCGCCCTCTCGATAGGTTATAAGCCTGCCGCTATCGAATTCCAACACGTATTGGTATCTGTTTCTCCTTCTTATACGAATCATAACACAATCTCCTCACAAACAACCTTCAATACGGAGTTTGAGATGTCTCATTTCTCATTGCTCTGCGTCGCTCGATTGTTCTTAAATGATAATTATTTTCATATTCTAACACGTTCTTCCTTTCGCTCGCATTTGACATTTACGCCATCTCACCTTCATGGTGTTGCAATTTCAATGGTCAACAGTGTGTGACGGGGCTTTATCGGATTTTCTTACTAATCCTCTTGGGGAATTTTTGGGGCCAGAATGGCATTATTTCAATCCAATCCTCTCAAGAAGAAATCGAGAGATATGCAGATTAGTAATAATATATATAATATATTATAATATATATATATTGGAGCTTTAGCATTCGCGTACAAGTAGAATAGAAGTCGGATAGTAGTAGAATGGAAGAATAATAGTAGATGAATAGTAGAAGAATAGACTACAAGAAAGATAGAAAGCCGAGGTGCTGATCGCCGTGAGATATTGGTAAGATATTAATTATAGAAGTGTAATTATGGAACGAACTTTAGTGTATTAAGGAATCTAAGGCGGATAAGAATTCCTAGGATAGCTTTTCAGAAAGATAGTGATTAGGGTTCTAGGCGCTATTTACTTAGAATTTAGAATTACGTAGTATCACTTCTGATTATATCCCTCTAGTAAGACTTGTGTTGCATTGATCAATATATATTTAGACAATAATAAATTAGATTTATTATTGTCTAAATTGTCTTTATTATTTTCAATCATTTATTCCTACAAATCTAGGTCGTGTAGATGAAGAGATGATACCCCGGGCGGGGGGGAGGGGGGTATCACAAGTGTTGTTTCAATAAATCAGAATCAAACTGTTTTTATCAAACATTTTTAGTGCAATAGCAATCAATTGTTTTCCTCAAGTTTCGTAGATATTCAATGTTGCCAATCTGTTTTGTTACTAATATATATGTCAAATGAACAGATTTTTTCATTGGACAAATAATGGTTTTGACCACATACAGTGAGAGATTTCTGTTCTCGAATTATATTCCAAAGTTGTTTTTAATTTTAATCCTCAAAAAAACTTTTATCACGAACGACAGTCTTGAATCCTACATTGAATATAAATGTTTGATCACTTATAAAAGAAGAAAAAATAATTCAAGTTATATAGTAGCAATTTTTTTTAAACATTTTTTGCTTTATTTCATATTTAAAATTTTTAAGGTATTTTCTACTCTCTCTCTATTAAATCTAAAATTTCATTAGTTAAATGTGTATCTATAGACGAAGAAAGCATTCTTCGATGCTTGTAATTTTTTATTTTCTTTTATTTTGAGAAATTTACTGTTTTTATTTAAATTGAATAAATTTTAATTTTTATCTTCTTACTAATGGGAGGATGGAAGGGGTTGTAAGTGACTTCCCCCTGAAGTCACTCCCTCACCGTCCTGCCTACCTAAGAGTGTGGTAGGAAACAAGGTAGGACCAGAAACTTCCATAATAATTATTATTTATTATTATTCAAGCACACTCATCAACAACAACTTAAACCGCAAGTGAATGGCCTAGGAGTGATATAGAGAAAGAAATATACCGTAAGTGAACAAGCGCAAGTAATCAGTTTAATTTAACCTATTCTATCTTTGACTATAAATTTCCAATCCACTAATTTAGTATAGTGGCAAACTCCGTTCTTAACTTAAGCTGTGAAAATCAATTACATCTCACCTTCGTAACGCCTGCAACAGTTTCTCAGCTCCTTCTCCCCTTACAATTACAAAACTCTGACTTTATATAGTCGAACTAATCTACATGTCAGGGTTTCTTCTTGAGAGGGATGGCTGTGAATTAAACGCGAATGCTAGCCCAAAGATTCCCCAAGAGGATTAGTAATAAAATTCTGTAAAGATCCGTCACAGGGATATAGCAAGATTTTTTCAGAATAGTCGTTGGGGAATAACCAGAGTGCCTAGCTCTTTAGATCTTTAACCTTTCTTCATTAGGATTTTGAATGACTGTAATGTTATGACTCTTGCCTTTTGTTAAATTAAAATACTTAAGAAGTAAAATGGACTTTTAATAGAAGAGGATGACATATACTGACGGGGGAGGGGGGAATCCCAACACCAAGAAAAAAATTTGCAGAGTAATGAAATTTGGACAATGAAATCGTCTAGTTAACATGCTTAATTGAATTAAATTTTCAAAATCACAAGTTAATTTAAGCTCAAGTAAATGCATTTCAAATGAGGTAGTACCATCCCTTGACCGCTGCTCCCAACAATCATGCCCAGTGGATACATTCCGGCCAAGTCTTTTGCAATATCTCGGTAAGGAAGTCCACCTTCTCGTAACTCTATTACACGAGCTCGTTCAAACTCGGTGAGCTGTTGATAAGGGTTTCTTCGTCTTAAAGGTATTATTAGTTAACATCAACTCAATACATCAAATTTCACAGACAAATAACGCTCACGAACTTTACAGCTCGCATTTAAGGTATCCGCCTACGTTCGGAACCGTGATTTTAAAAAAGAGCATAAATGGATAATTTTCATGATATTTAGTCACTTAGATTAGAATAGATGTATAAAATTGTTTTAAGGACATAACGACAAAAAAATTATTTAAATACAATATTTTGGCAAAAAATTAGATAATAATCTTTTTTCAAAATGTTCCTCTTTTATAAAAAATGCTCTACAATAATAATATTTTGCTTATGTAAAGACTCCTCCAGAGAACTAGGATTTTTGAAAAATTCACGTTATTTTCAGAGTTACTACCAATTGAAATAATTATCGACGTTTTTTTCTTAAAATTTCTTCCCTCTGTTGTAGTAAAATATGGATAAATCCACTTCTAAGTTGTAAATTTCAAAAATTCTAGTTGAGCCTCTGTACAGAGGTCTGAGCTATATACAGGCGAAATATTATTATAATAGAAGCATTTTTCATAAAAGGAGAATATTTTGAAAATGGGTCATTCTATGTTCATTTTTTGTCAAAATATTGTACTTAAATAATTTTTTATTGTAATAATATTATTAAAACAATTTTATATACGCTTTCTAATCTAAGTGACACAAAATGTCATAAATATTATCCATTTATACACTTTTACAAAATCGCGGTTCCGAACGTAGTCGGATACCTTAAAGCAACCCTGATTTGCAAGTTCTGATTGGGGCTACTAGCACCACACTTAAGCGCAAAGCTCAAAATTTGAATAGATATCTTTCAGATGTATAAACCACCTACCAAATTTCGTTCATCTAACACAAGTTTTTCTTGGTGTTGGGATTTTTTTCCCATCAGTGTATGAATTGATTTTCTCGCTACAAACTTCCACATCACACCAAAGTGAAAACTTTGAGCCTTAACAAATTTAACGTGCATCAGTTCCACTGCATGAGGGATTTTTAATGTCATCACGACTCCATTGCAACAACGCCGGCCACGAGCTCGTTCCCATGACCGCGATCACCTCAATTAGTCCAGATTAATGAGGTTCTTCTGTATATTGAGTTATAATTGGAAATATAATTGGTTTCACCCTTCCAGATAAATTTTAGAGCTATTTATTTTCATTATGCTTGGGAACTTGCTTACAATAGGAAAATTGCAAGCAATTTTGTTACCATTAAATAAATCATTTACTTTTATAACTCTGAAATAAATTTTGAAGGGGAGGGGAGGAAAGATCTATGGCTTGTGTTAATAACTTATTTCATTAAATGAGACATTTTTTAAAAAAAAATTCAATAAAATTGCAAATTGATTATCTTTTTTATAAACGCTATATGCAGCCTTTATGTGGCTCTAGTTCTGATTGGAAAAAAATCGCATTATTTGTGTTCGAATAAGAAATAAGAATTGCGTCCTCAATCCTTAAGCTCTTTGAATGAGAGCTTATATTTTTGTATTTAAAAAAAAAGACTGTATGAAGCTTTCAATATATTTTTATGCGAGTTCATTTTAAATATTTATATTCTTTTTTCTATATAATAATATTATTTCAGTTGCTGATTGAACTTTCGAGTATTGCCAAACTCCCTAGAGAAATTAGTAATTTAAATTCCTCGACGAAATTTGATAACATTCAACCTTTAACTAGAAATCAAAAAGGCTATCTAAATCAAAAAAAGATAAGTCCGATGATGTTGACTATTCTCCTTTTCCCAAATCCCATTACGAGATGCGGAGATGGAGAGAAAAAAAAATGACTTTCACTATTTATCCCTGCATTGCAGTCTATGGCTTCGCATAGACGAACTATTTTTCTTTCCTTATTATTTTTTTCTTTCCCACCCGAAAGC
>BMAV01008114.1:0-21606 GCA_019973955.1 Trichonephila inaurata madagascariensis | reverse complement strand
CAAGGGCTTTAGGGGGGTCCGGACCCCCAGGCCCCCCTTGTGTGCACCACTGATCACAGGTATTATGAAAGCTTATCATTTTTGCCACTGTAATGCTTAAGAAAAATAATGATAACCTGAAAGTTAGGATTTCAAATAATTGGTTTATTTACGTCACAGCTTTTAATAACAGAAAGTACATTTACATTGAAGTTATTCAAAATGTTGATTATTTCATTAGAGTTCAGAATATGATCATTGTGAGGGAGGAGGCCACACCACCGTTCTCTTCGGTGTTTTTCAACGGACTCCCTTTTCCACTCCATAATCTTGGGATGGGGCGGTTTCTTTCTGACACCCCTCGAGTTACTCTCGGAGTTTTTCTCCCGGTCAAAGATTTCCGGGGCGATAACAAAAGACAGGATCCCGCAATATTTAGGGATGCACGTGTGTATCGGAACGTGGTTATCCTACCCACAAAAAAAAGTCTCTTTTTCAGATGAGTGACGCGAAAACGTTACACCACCATTGATAGTCTTTGTTCTTCACATGATTTATTTTAGTAGAGAGAGGGGGAGACACCTCGTTTCATTTGAGAAACAAAACAATAATTTTAGAGGTTTAAAAAAAAAACACGCCTTAAATTATTGATATTGGATTCATGGAAAAAAAGTCATTGTCCTTAAATTCCACACGGGAAGTGGAAATCTCTAGAGTGAATGAGACATCCTCTCATTTTTATAAATGTATTTTCGAGCATTTTTAATTGTTTATCGGAATCAATACGAATTAAAAAATTTAATCAATCTCATGCTATCTCTATTTTGATGTTATTGTTGTGTAAAGCACCTGTAGACACTTTTTTCTGTTCCTATATCTTTCAGATAAGATCAGAATGCAGACAGAGAGATGTATTTATGCTAAGTTATTACCAGTGATATTAAACGAAACTTTTGAATAAATGTGTGTAACAATAAAGACATTCCGAAAACATATATTTTCAAAATTTAATTACTTAAGGTATCCGACTACACTCGGAACCGGGATTTTGCAAAAGCGTATAAATGGATAATATTTATGATATTTAGTGTCACTTAGATTAGAGAATGTATATAAGATTGTTTTAAGAATAGTATTACAATAAAAAATTATATATTTAAGTACAATATTTTGACAAAAAATGAACACAGAATGACCCATTTTCAAAATATTCTCCTTTTGTGAAAAATGCTTCTATTATAATAATATTTTGCCTGTCTATAGCTCAAACCTCTGTAAAGAGGCTCAACTAGAATTTTTGAAATATATAACTTAGAAGTAGGTTTATCCATGTTTTAAGACAAGAAAGGGGAGAAATTTTAAGAAAAAAACCCGATAATTATTTTAATTGGTTGTAACTCTGAAAATAATGTGAATTTTTCAAAACTCATAGTTGAGCCTCTGTACAGTGGTCTGAGCTATATACAGGTAAAATCTTATTATAATACAAGCATTTTTCAAAGAAGGAGAACATTTTGAAAAAAGGTTATTCTAAGTGAATTTTTTGCCGAAATATTGTATTTAAATAATTTTTTTTGTCAAAATGTCCTTATATATAAAATAATTTTAGACATATATTCTAATCTAAGTGACACTAAATATTATGAAAATTATCTATTTTGGGGCTTTTTTGAAATAACTGTTCTGAACGTTGTCGGATACCTTAAACTTTTTGAGGGCGCGCGCGTCTTTAATAGATTATAAATAAACTAATGTAATGACTTTGAAACTGATAAACGGGTCCTACGATGTGACGTATCTTTAGAGGAATTTAAACTCGGTTGTGCTTGGTTTCGCTGACCATTGGTTAGTGCCAATGTCCACTCTGCTACCTCGACTGTTATAATATCGCTTTGTTAACATAGAATAACATACATATAATGCGGTGAGAGACGTACTTAATTTCCAATAACGAATTAATGTCTATCAGGTTTTTGATTTTCTATGTAATATCACAATACGTTTTAAAAAATTAATGTATTCATCTAACACACTCAATTTGATTTTGATTTCATTTTAAATAGCTTCGCACTGCAAAGATCTTATTGGCGACGGACCTCGTAATTTCAAACCATTGTATAGTGATGAGGACGTTATCTCAACTGGCACCGCCCTCTTCAAATTTCTAGACTACGCCTCAACGTATTTATTTAACATGCCACACAGCCCCTCAACAAAGGGGTCGCTGGCCTTGAGTTCATGGCTACCACTGCCACCTAACACACTCGAAATTAGCTGATACATAACAATTCTAAAATTGTTTCAATAAATGTTTCAACAACACCCATTTTTCCCAGCAATAACAAACAGAAAAGTGAAAAATATGCCAAACCTAAGCATTTGGAAAATACATATTTAAAACATCAACCTGACGTGTTTATATAGAAAGCAAAACATCTATTATTTTTATGAATATTAGTTCTTATAATATTTTTTACCGATAAATTGTAATCAGAACTTCGATTTGAATTATTGAAAAAAAATTGCACCTGAATAAGTATTACAGTATGTTAAAAGTTTATTGTCAAAAATTTAAGATTGATGAGGTGTGGATGTTTGGAGTGTAAGATGTCATCTGAGGTGTCTTTTTTGGTGATAAGACCACGTTTCAAAGTTGTGAGGTTCATCGAAAATAGCCATCGAATTGCCCCAAAGGGCTGCATTAATAAAACAGTCAATCAATAGTTTGGGGTATTTTTACTTGATTGAATTTGTTTTGTTAACATTTCATATATAAACATTATATATATATATATATATATATAATTGCATTTTTCTGTAGTCAAATTAAAATGATTGTTATGCTGGAAGAAACACTTTATAAACATCAATTACTAAAGTTCGTATTTTTTAACAAATAACAAATGAACTTTTATTTCTTTACGAGGCTGGTTATTTCCACTCTTAAGGATTGCAAGCAAATTTAGAATAATGAGAATCTTTTAAGCCAGTCAATAGGTTTTCAAAATGTGAAAAGATTTTCCCACAAACAAAATTAGAATGTAAAAAAAAGGCATTTACCATCAGAAAGCTCATAAACTTTTATTGCAATTTATATTTTCTGTGAAGCAGAAAAACCTAACTCAAATGGCATACAGCTTCTTTCTTTAGTCTAAAAATGCTTTGTGATTTGAAATATCATGCCTAAAAAATCGTTATTAGAAAAAAGACTTCAAACTTTAGTGTGGCCGAAACAAGTTTATCTATCATTAACGAAATCTGTGTGTATCAGGTTTCAAAACAATAGTTCGTTCACTTTTTCCTTACAGAGTAAATCGCAGTTTTGTTTATTGAAGATGTGTTTATACATTACCGTTTGTGTGTGTAGGAATATTTTAAATTTGTCAGTTTTTTAATATTTTTCCGTTATCTTTTGAATACAGAAGAATTTTTTTTTCTGAGTAATCACATCAAAATTGCGATGCATTCAATCTGAAAGTATTTTTAAAAGCTTCTTAAGAAATTGCTTTTGGAATAAATGTTACTGTTATAAGTTCTGAATTTTGTAAAGCAGCTTAATGTACGTATACAGTTTTGCATGGATACTTATACATTCCGATATACATTTATAATTTGCATTTGCATCTAGAAAATATATTTATTTTTCTTTGCTTTTATAGAATATATTTTCTTTTATACATTATGTCAATTTTTCATGGATCTTCAAATTTTTCATGCATATGTTTTCCCCTTTAAATCACTTGTTTATATATTACCCATCAAGCAGTTATATAATGTTTTAACTACAAATAAATTATGTGACACTTTTCAAAAACCTGCTTTCACCACTAATGAACTTAATTTTCAAAAATATGTTATAAAATATGACACATTTTTCTTATAAATCACATTGGTTTTAAGTGTGTGTGAAAATAAAGCAATTTTTTTTATCAATCTATTGATATGTTACCGCAATTTATACGTAGCCAGGGATTCAAGAAAGAAATAAAATATGATCAAATTATTAAGAATTTCACGACATTGTGAGGTTGCCATGTTTATTTCGAGAACTATTTTTTTTTTAGTTTTTACTTCCATGTTTTGGGGTCAAACGATTTTTCCACTTAATATTTTTCTATTAGAAAGTGTGGACTTGGTGAAAATTATTTGCTAAGATTTCTAATAAAATACCATAACAACGAAAACATGATCGCAATATCAATGATATTTATAAAAGTTTGATGTTATCGTTGAAATCCTGTGAATGCCCGTACCTTAATCGCTAGTGTCTTTATAAATAAAAAATAATGTTTTCCGTTTAGGAGTAGCGGATGCCAGCTCAGTTGTCGTCTTGGTTACTTGACCGTGGTTAAGAATTACGAGATCCGTCGCCAATATCCCTCGCGTTGCTCTATGTTCACTTACAGATTTTCTAACCGTTAAAGACACCTTTACTCAAGGCTGTACTAGATCGAGTGCCAACTTTCACCTGTAGATTGTAGTAGCTTCCTTCCGTACGTGTAATTTCTTTGAAACTCTCCTGCCAAAGTGGATCAAATCCAACAGATTCGAAACCCAAAGATTTTTTCGAAGCGATGTAGAGAGCAAAGCCTTCCATGGATGTTAAAAAAAGGAGAGGGAGAAGATGATAAATTATATATATATATAAAAAATTTTAAGAGAGGAAGTGAATGCTATTTAAGCCAGATATATTTTGAACCTTGGAAGATTAAAATATCTTGAATGTCATACCGATTTCTCAAAACATGTTTAGGACAAGCTTCTCATACCGTTTCACAAATTGCCAAACTTTAGTTCTATGGCCTAAATTAGGTTTGTTTTGGGGGTTGTTGTTGAATACAGTAAATACTTCCGAATGTCTATTACAGCTTTACAAAGCGATCAGTTTGCTACAGTCCATACTCTTCGGTTAGATAAAGAAGCCAAGACGCTTTACTAACCCATATCTGCACCACACCACCGTGAGGACATTGAGCCTCAATAAATTTAAAGTGTATTATCCTTTACACGACTTTCTTAAGTTGAAACTGGATTTCAACACGTGACTTAAATTAAATTTTGCTTTACTATGATGTTATGATCATTTGGTGACATAAAACATGCAAAATAAATAAATAGTATAACTTAATTTTAAAAAAAACAAAAACATTTTGAATAATTTATATTTAGTAGCATATATCTCCTTTACTATTGATAAAGTCACGTACACAATCTGGCGCAATATGCACTAATTTTTTGCAATAATCTTTGCTGATACATTCCCAAACGGTTTTAACGTTTTGCACGTGTTCATTTTTTATTTTTTGGAGCCAACTTTTGAAGGTTTTTCTTCATTAAACTCCACATATTCTCAACTATTCTTAAATCGAGGGAAAAGGTTGGGTTTAATTTTATTGTTTTCAAACTAAACAAGGGTGGTCTTTGACAAATGTCAAGAAGCAGAATTTTGTTGGATGATAAAGTCATCCTCAAATAGACCATCAGATGACAAAATTATAAAATGCGCTAGCACCTTCGTGTATTCTTTGGATATTTTTCTGTCAAAATACACAGTTTTCCGAAAACCTGAGCACTTATATACTCTTAAATTATGAGATAAATGTTAAACTTCCCACAATGTTTCGAGCAATCTACAGTAAAACTTCTTGCAATACCAGAAAAAGGATACCATCAGAATTATGGGAAATGTAAGACATCGATTCCTAGCTAAAAAGTCGCCTCAGTATTGAATACCCCATTCTAGTCAATAACACTACTTGTAGTTTTTTCCCAAGTAAGTAGCAATGTTGTCTTGAGCAAACGTGATTAAAAAACAAGACGTCGCAATGTGGTAGATGCTGAAGCTTCTACAACGATTTTTTCTCGCAATATGTTTCAATATTATGTCTTCGCTTAATGTTGCTATTCGTTTAAGACCACTCTATTTACACGATTATTTTTCAAATTTTGAATTCTAGAATAATGTTTTAAAATTTTAACCACAATTTTCCTTAAGAATAATTTTTTTTTCTGCAATCGTTTTCTCCCAAACCTCCCATTACGTAAAATCACAATTGCTGTCTTGGTACAGCCCGACATGTCTTTTGTGTGGCCCCTGTAACGAACTCAAGACACATTCTAAGACTCTAGGTGGCAACGAGTCTAACCTGGGGTATTGCGTTTGCGCTATTAGGCTATTTCTGTGATTGACTCTCAAAGAGAGAGGTCTGTGAGCTTTGTGTGAAGGTTTTGTATCTGCCGAAGGCAGATGTGTTGGATGCCATCCTGGCCCCGTTTTGTGTGTGTGTGTTCTCCAAAAGTCAACCATTTAAGAGATTTATTATTTACCTAAAACGTTTTCCTAATAGATGCAAATATTTGCACATGTGAGTCATCCTTTGTGTTTGTAAATAAACCTCTAAAGCATCACTGGAGCTTCATCATTGAAATTTCCACGACATCCCACCCCCTCTTAACTCCCAACTAACTAAAACCGACTTTCAGGAATAAGCCTTTATTCGCTTATTAACCCTACAATGGCTCCATTTAGCCAATTTTTTCTTCACCGCTGACTAAGCGCAAAACTTTACAAATATGCTAAATATTTTGAATAATTTTAATATTTTTTTTATAAATACAGACACATGTAAACAATATATCATACGTAAGCTTAATCGTGAGCTTGAAGTTTATAACTTTTTCGTTCACCCCTTTTGTTTACTTTTACATATATCATACATATTAGTACACAATGCAATGTCTTTTTTAGTTATTCTGATAATTCGAATTAGTATTGTAGAATATATAAAAAAGAAGTCAAAAAGACGAAAATAAGATAATTTCTATAGGGATGGCTTTTAATGAAGTTGAAAAAATAACCTCCATGTCTTTAGATTTGCGTAAGAGATCAATACTGTTATTTAGATGACATTACATCAATTTTAACTCACTTTTTCAATTTCCGTGTTTTGTTTTTCACTTTGATCGATCTAGCACATGAAATACGGAGTAGCAATACCACATTAACCATGGTCATTAACTTCATAGTCTGCAACATATAAGTCAACCAATTTATTTTAATACTGTAGTGTTGATTCCACTATCGATCGCAGAGTAAAAAACTAAAGGCTTTTTTTTTTCATTTTGAACTGGCAGGTATACATATTCCTTGCACGGGTGAAAGGAAACATATAGCAATTGAGATAGAAGAATGAAAAAAACTTAATGAGATCGTAACTTAATTAATATTTTGAATAATTTTAAGTTCATTGCAAATTAAACTCCAAAGAAAGAACAATTTAGCAGATAAAATAACGAAGGAAAAAACAAATATAGTTTAACTACCTGATGATTATTGGGTTCATCAGTCAGTCAATATATAAATATTATGTAAAATAAAGAATAAATATTATATTTACGCTGCTGTGGAAGACGATTATGGCAAGCCACTTCTTAGTGAATCTCTATTCAACAAAAGAAAAAGAAACATGTTTGCCAAATTTAAAGCCCTTAGGGCTAATAGTTGGAAAACGGGAATATTTGTCTATTACAACCCCCTTGGTAATCGATTACAGAAAACCCAGTTCTTAATAGATCTCTACTCAACAACAGCAACAACAACATGTGTCTGTTAAATTTTTAGCCTGAAGGTCTAATAGTTCTGGAGATATCGTTATGAGCAAACGGGAGGCTTTTCTCCTATAAATATGTATACAAAGATGATCTTTTACGTTCCTATGATGACCGACCTCGAGAGTCGTATTCCGCAAAATCCGTTCTTAGTGAACCCCTATTCAACATTAGAAACATATCTACCGAATTTCAAATCTCTAGATGTAATCGTTGCAGAGATCTCTCGATGAGTAAGTGAAAGAGTGTGAGTCACTTTTCTTCTTTATATATCTGTTGCAGGGAAATGTCGAAATTAGGAATTTGATCAAATCCCTGAGGGATATGGTCAATTGACGGGAGATTTCAAAATAACTTCTCTTCAAGGTCATTTCCCTGATGAAGGTAAGTGATTTGATCAAATCCCTGAATTGTTTCAAAGAAATGATGAAATGAACTAGTCAGGATTTGCATTGGCAAAATCCCCCCCCGTGGGCCCCCCCCCGCGGGGGGGTCGAGTCCTTGTACTTCCTAACCAAACAGGCAGTACTATCGATTCCCCAAATATCAACCCCATATCTTTTTAAAAAATAGCACCATAGAATTAACATAGGGATTGATATTTTAGTGTGTAAGCCCACCCCTGCCCAAAGCAGGTCATCATTAGTAAAGAAACTATGAAAGGGGGGGACAGGCCAAGTCGATCCACACCACCGAGTGTGCTTCCCCGGTTTCTTGTTACATATTTCTGTCCCTTTTCACGAAATCTCCCACAAATATCCAACAACCGAGAGGAAAGATGTTACACAAAAAAAAAAGAAATACCGGCCTAATTTTCTAATTATTTGTTAATTAGTTTGGAATAAATAATTTTTATTTCATTGACTATTGTTGTATTACTTCTACGTTTAATAATGCATCACATTTGTTAAATAAACGCTTTTAAACTCCTGACAATATTATTTCATCATTTCACTGAAACGGATCAGGGATTTGTTCAAATTCCTTACTTTCATCAGAGAAATGACCTTGAAGAGACGTTATTTTAACATCTCGCGCCAACTGATCATAACCCTTAGGGATTTGATTAAATTCCTGATTTTTTTCATCGTTTCCCTGTGACATATACACGAGCTCGTAATTGCCGTTACACACCCGCTTCACTGGGTACTTTATGAAGTTGCGGGACTAAATATTGTTTTTTATTGAGAGATAGATATCTATCCTATCATTAAGCTTTCTATTTGTATTTAAAAATATTCTTATAGCCCTCACCACTTGATTTGAAAAAGACAAGGCGCATATCTAAAACTGAAATATATTTATCTTCTACACTTCCCAGATCACCCCTTGGAAATCGATTTTCCTCAAAATCCTTTCTTTAGCGGACTCCATTTAACAAAAGAAACATACCTGCCGAATTACAAGTCTGCAGATAATTGTTTCTAGGTCTCGTGATAAGGGTGCGATTGAGTCATTTTTCTTCTATATTTTGGTATAGATACATAGATAAGTATTTTAAGCAGATTATTCGAATATTTATATTTAAAATACGAGCTAAACTTTTCGGTGAATAGAATATATGAATAGAACAATATTATTCATAAATATCATCTAATCGTCATTCATGTTTCATGTTTTTACTCTTGTGTATCTTTAAAAATAACACAATTTCACACAAAAATTCTGTAACTTAACTTAGTGGCGCTACAACTCATGAATGCCAAGACCTACTGTGCCCATATCAGTATACGTGACCTTGGGCCCTGAGGTGCACGAGCAAATATTCCGATCAGGTGGTCAGTCTGACGCGAAACCCCAGTGTTTAGTTCCCCAGAAAGCTCGGCACTCATTTATCGACCCAATAAAGGGATGAAAAGTTGAGTCAACCTTTCCCAGCCTGGGGTTTGAACCTCGGACCTGTGATGTGGAAGCACGATGCACTACCACTCAGCCACTGGGCTTCCAAAAATCTGCAGCATTTCCATAAGATAAAAAATAAAATACGTTGAATCATTTTTTTTAAATAAATTGCAGCCTAGATTTTTTTTATTTTTTGAAAATATGAGAATTTTAAAGTTTTTAATATTTTAAACCACTAATTACATTTTGAAAAGAAGGTTTGCTTAAGCTTTAAATAATTTAATTAAAATGTTAATTTAAAGTCATTTACAAACATCATTTCTTATTAAATAATATTTTTTAAATTTTAATTAAAAGTTTAAAAAACATTTAATGTTTTAACTTTGCTTAAGAAAGACTACCAAAAGTCAAAGAAATGCATCCCTTTCAACCTTCTCGACACACACAGACACGAGAGATACAAGAGAGTTTTTCCGTCATTTTAAAAGTAATTCTTTAAAGATAAAGTCTTCCACACATAATGAGAGAGAGTTCTAACACAAGTTTTCTTGCTGATGCTTATGCATGAAATACTCTCTGCTTCACGTGCGGCGACTTTTTTGTTGGCGACGAAAACGCTCACCATGGCAACCATAGCGAGTGTCGCCGCTCAGACGGAGGAGAAATGTAAAAATTTCCTTTGGTTTCCACACTCGCAATTACCGATTCTCCCTCTGAATTAATTTTAGATCTTTATCGAATACATATTTGAAAAACAATACAGCATTTCAAACATTTTTCCACACTTGTTTCTATGGGTGTAATTAAATTAATTATTGACTTTTATCTGAGCAAAATTATACATCTTTTCCCCCACAAAATAAGGAATATCTAAATTAGAGGTTCCAAAATTTTTTTGTCCCATTGACCCCTTGCCATGTTTTTTTTTGTTTTTTTTTGTTTGGGGTTGACCCTTGATTACCAAAAATTGAATGTTTGTAAGTTTATCAACTTAAATGTCTTTTTAACAGCTGGTACTACTACTTAATTTAAAAGAGTTTAAGTTCTAACTGTAGTGAGGTATAGTGTTTAAAACTGAAGTTATATTTAGCATGCGCTTCTTAAAATTTAATCAATGAATAAAATAACTGTTACATAAAATAACCGAACAACAAACAAATGCTTTTAATGGGAGGGATCAGTGCCTCCATTGGGGGCCCAGGGGCGCGGTAGGACATGAAAGGGCCCAGATAAGTTGGACTTAATCTGTTTTCTGGTAATAAATTTCGGTTCGCCAGTGTGAAGGAGGCCCGTAGATCTTCTGCGCCCAGGGCCCGAAATGAGCTTAAATTGGCATTGGGAGGTATGTATCTGTTGCGCTTTAATAACAAGTTTTCAACATTTAGTATCAATCTTGTCAGGTTTAACATTAAATCTCCTCTGTTAGTGGTGTCCAGTTATTTTTACCCCTCTTCCCTTTTTTTTCCTTTTGTTTTGGAGATTGGCCACCGTGCTGAAACTCCTTCTGACTAGGAAAAACAAACAAAACCTTTCTCACGATATTTCATAATTCGGAACAAATAAAAGATATGTCTTTTTTTTAAAGACAAAATTACTAAAAAAAACATCCGTTTCTAATCTTCGTTAGTGCTCATTATAATCAATAAGACAATTGTAATATATGACATTTTTTTCGATGTGATTATGTGAATTCATTGCCTACTATAGTAATTACCGTAGTCAAAGCTGGAAAAAAAATCTGAATAAAGGGCATTTATAAAAGTTAAACGTAGGTTAAAGCGTCCTGACAGACTGTCTGTGCCAAATTGAGAAAATTCGCAATAAACCAATTTTATACTTCTTTAGCTTAATTCTGGAAAGAAACGCTAACATGGTCCTCGTTTTAAAAAAAATTGATGTTGTCACCTTGTAACTGCAAATTAACCTCATTAAATTTAGTAAATAAATATGTTAAATAGGTAAAATCTGGTTTCCACTTTATTAAATTTTCTTTCAAAATGATCTGGTCATTATCTGGTTTAATAAGAGCCACTATCATTGACTCCCATTTACACCTCATGGATCCCCAAATTATTTTTTCGCTAACGTGGATCCCTTGCAGGTCATAGACCCTTTGGGGTCGATATAGACCACTTTGGGAATCACTAATATAAACAAATATCGTTTTGGTAATTCGAGGGGTTTTTTTTCATGAGTTTTAAGGCGCTCAGTTTTAATAAATTGATTGATTTAAAATTTTCAAAAAATATAGGAAATTATGATTATGAAGAGAAGAAAAGTTTATTATTACGTAATATATAGTGTTAGCATACATTATTTCAATATTATATTTTTCATTTGTATTCCCTATCATGTTACAAAAATGATTAATGACAAATCACTGTAAACAAATAAGGTGCTGTTTCTTTTTGGATTCAAACAACATAATTCAGCTGACTTTAATTGGTGAAATTAAATAAACGTGTTGTTACCGACTTCGAGAGTCGTGCCTTCCTTAATTGTTAAAAAAAAACTTTAATTGAATTTTTTGTAAACAAAAGGATTCAGGAAAATTAGAATTTATTTTAAGGTCACTAAATTAATCAAAAGAGAGGTTATCAGAATATTTTTTTATGTATATATATTTCCTAGAAATAAAGTTTTTGACCTGAAAAGCTTGAAGCTAAGTAAGGAGATTATATATTATTATTAAATTACCTATTGCATCCTTCTTTTAATGAATTCATTGATGAAGTCAATCCCTTTTTTCATAAGATAAAAACGATATTCTCGTCATCAGCAGCGTCCAATAATTTTATCAATCGCTAGATTTGTATTTATAGGCTTACAAACAGTTTAGATCCTAAGAATATCCATTGGAAGAGTAAAACATTTGAAAAAAGGCTGTTAATAATTCGAAGTAATAATAATATAAAGCTATTTTTTTTTATTTGACCTACCACCAAAACAATTCGTGGGCTGTCTGCAACGGATCTCGTAATTTTAAGGCACAATCAAGTGATAAGAACGACGTTAGAATTGGAATCTCATTCTCTTAACTTCCACACAGCACTATAAATTTGAAGCCCAATCTTATTTAACTTCCGTGGGTCATTTATTTCTCTTTTGAATTTCTCCCAGTTTTTTATGTTTTATTTACAACTAAACAATAGCATTTAAGGAAATATATTTTATTTTCCTGAATTTTATATTTTCATTTAAATTTGAGGGATGGGAAGAATACTTCCCAAGAAACCATTCACCTTCGTAAAGAAAATTAAATTTAACGGATATTATATACATCATGAAAATATGAAAAGCATGTTGCAATGCACAAGGGGACATCACATTTTGCACACATATAGCCGGTCTTCTTTTCTTGCCCCTTTCTGCTACATTTCCTACATCGTCTATAGTTTGAATCCATCTTTGGCATATGATTTCTTACACTGGCTATATATATAAGCGCACATCATCCGGAACTAGATTCTTTGCTTGGAAGCTAGCAGGACGTCATTTCCTTTTTCTTGAGGAATATCCGTCTATTATAGCTGACGAGCTAATGCTATATGAAATGTTAGCTGGTCTAAACTTCTAATTCTTTTGTTTACTTGCCACACTATGAAACTATTTATGATGGCAAGGGCAATGAAAAAAATAAAAGATACGATGCCACCATTTTTTACAGATCTTCTTTCCTCAAAAAATAAGCTCCATAAGAAGGAGGACTGGACCTTTCCGAAGCGGGCAGGTAAAGGCTAGTATTTGTGTGTTTTCCTTTTTTGAAACTGATAAAGTGATATGGTAATATTGACTGATATTTTTTTTCTCGGTTATTATAAATTAATACAAATAAAGTTTGTATCAAAAAATGTAAGCTTTAAAAGCTAAAATGTAGATTACATTTCATATTCAGGGTTGTTCTAAATTTCAAATGGCGATGAATACTCCATTGAATGTTACTCGCGATGAGAGATTCAAATTCTTTTGAAGGACATCTTCAAAAAGATCTGCGGTTAAAAGAGTGAATTTCCTCGTACAAGATCAAAAAATGAAATTCAGTCTGGTGTCTGCTAGCCTAGACTCTTGAATAAATATTTTTACAAAATTCAAATTTCTGCTGAGATTTCACAACTTTTACGAGTCTATTCCTGACTTGACTTAGGGCCCTGGAATATATCATAATCAAGAACCGGCCTAAAATGGTAGAGGAGGCTTGGGCGACATGACAAGGGGGAAAGGTGCAAAACCTGTAGAATTTAAACTTCTTTGTTAACAAAAAAGCAGATGAATACAATACTATTAATAAATTTAAAACTTATTTGTATAGTAATTTATGTCTTCTATGCAACTTATATTTGGCAATGTTGTCACACACACAAATATATTTGTAAAAAATCTCTTATAAGTACGACTTTGGAGGTCAAGATCGTAAGTCCTTCTTACTTAAATCAACACGAGGGCTATTGGCTACGAATCTGGAAACTTTGAACCATGGTCAAGTGATGACGACCATGGTTAACTTAACTTCCACTCATCGTCAATGTGAGGATTTTGAGCCACCACAAATTTAAAGAGCATGAGCCCTTCTACATGTCGGTCTTCAGTAGCTCCAGGACACCAACCCGCGACTCGACAACGCCGACCACGAGTTAGTGACAATGACCACTAGACTATCACGTGCGTGATTGAGTAAATGTTAACGTCGCACTGTTCAGCTATTCGCGGGCTTTTGGCGACGGACCTTGAAATTTTGAGCCGCCATGTTCAAGTGACGAGGACGACACCTGAGCCCCCTCCTCTCCTAACTACCACACCACATCAAAAGGGATGTTCGAGCTCTAGACAGATTTTTCGTCCATCGCTCCTCTGCATGGAGGGTCTTCAGCAGTAATAAGGGCACGCCTGCCACGAATCCGATACCTTGACTACTAAGCTACCGCGGCCACACTACACTATTGCAGCCACAGGTCAAGAATGCGAGCAAGCACATAGTTGTGACGGGATGTGTAGGATGCTCTTACTAATCCTCTTGGATAATCTTTGGGGCTAGAATGGCATAATTTTAATCCAATCCTCTCAAGAAGAAACCGCGATATGCAGATAAGTTGATAGATAGATATTGGAGCTTTGGCATTGGCGTGTTAGTAGAATAGAAGTCGGATAGAAGTAGAATAGGAGTCGGATTGAGGTAGAATAGAAGTCGGATAGTAGTAGAATGGAAGAATAATGGTAGATGAATAGTAGAAGAAGAAAAGAGAAGAGAAAGACAGAAAGCTGAAATGCTGATCGTCGTGATATATTGGTAAGATATAAATTATATAAGTGTAATTATAGAACAGACTTTAGTGTGTTAAGGAATCTAAGGCGGGTAAGGGTTCTTAGGATAGCTTTTCATAAAGATAGTGATTAGGATTCCAGGCGCTATTTACTTAGAATTTATAATTACGTAGTATCACTTCTGATTATATCCCTCTAGTAAGACTTGTGTTGCGTTGATCAATATATATTTGGACAATAATAAATTAGATTTACTATAGAGAATTTAGGTGATCAATCATTATTTCTACATATCTAGGTCGCGTGGATGAAGAGATGATACTCCCGGGCCAGGGGGTTAATTTAGTTTCATCTAATAAAATGGAGGTTGATGGGCATTAATTTCAAATGTATCTCAAAGCCTTCCCCGATGTTGTCTGGAAATTATGAAAGTGAAACACCCACTAAAGTATCATCTTCGTCGCCTGACTTTAAAATTACAAAGTTTATCGTTAACTGGCCAGATAGCCAAGTAATTCTGGTATAGAACTAGAAGCCGGTGGTGTATCAGACAACTGTTTGATTTTATTAAACACCTATTGTATAGCAGGGTTGAGATGCACGTTAAATCTCACAAGACTTAAAGTCATTACGTTAGTATGGATACGGTCAATGGAGTGTCGATCTCGTCACTTGAACATGGTGCAGAAATATGAAGCATAATTGGTTGTGATAAACAAACAGAACCCGAAGTAATGTTCAAGCCCTAGTTAGTAAAGGACACTTCCCTGGATGCAATAATAAGATCCCTTGGTAATCTCATATTCGTAATTAAAAAAGTAGAGTTGAAATCGAACAAAATTGAAGCGTATTTTGAACTGTGAAACTCTTTCAGGTATTCTTAAAAATGAAGGTTAAAATTATTCTTTATTTAGCCCCTATCTACTGCATTATGATTTACTGTAATTTTTTTCATGCAATTTTTTTTAGTCATTACATTAAAAATTAAAGGATATATATATATATAAATAAAATGCTCAAATTTGGGAAATTTAATCCATTAGAGCTTATTAATTAAATTGGTACTTTAAAGTACCATCAGTACACGGAGGGCTAAAATATTCTTATTATACAAAAAGACCGTATGACTTTTTTAACGCAGTTTTAACTCTTAAAATTGCTAAATAATCAGAGAACACTAATATTTTACAGCATTAAAAAATTTATTTTCAAAAATTATGAAATTTTTAAACTTTTACTATTTTTACACATAAAAACAGGTTTTACTCACCAACTTAATTGGTAATATTCAAAGAAATAGTTTTTCTTTTCATTAATACACAGAAATACATTACACGTTGTACATTTTGAGTGAGGTTTTGATTGAATGCTTAATAAAGTACTGCATCCTGAGGTAGAGAAAATACTGCATTTTCTGAACGTTAACTACTGCATTCTGGGTCTTGTTCAGTTTTTGATCGTCTTCAGAATCTAACTAAAATTCCAGCAGATTATTTGCTGAGACTTCTTCAACTAAAGAATCATCTGTTAGTGTGGTGGGTTCTGTAATAAATCCAAAGCCTCTTGAAAACTGAGCTTCTTTTTTTTCCTGACATTCTAAGAAGAGAAAAAAAATTATATCACCTTGAAAGCCTTCTATTATTATTACATCTCAGTAGCTCACAAAGAGATTAAAATGTTACTTTTTGATAAAAAAATAGATATTTTATTTAATTGTGTCGAAAAAAAAAGTAAACTCAGATTCAAATTTCAAATTTTTTTTAAAACTTTAAAAAAATAATAATAAAGCAAAATAAATGTTAAACTAAAAATAAATGCCAAAAAAAAGCACAACTCTATTGAACCTTAGTAATGAGACTGCAACACAAGTGATATAAAAAAATTTTTAAAGTCAATTCCTACTTAGATCAACAAAGAAAAATTTTATGCTAGCTACTTTTGATTAAATAGTTCCAATTAATATAAATATGTATATACATATGACAGAATCACAACATTAAGTGGTAATTAATTTTTATTAATTATCATTAAAGTTATTTATTAATTATCATTTGTCATCCAAAACAATCGTGTATATAAAATTTCAGTTCAACTGATTGCTTTAAAACGTGAGAAAAAAACCTTTTCAAGTTTTGACACAAGTCACCAAAATGATCACTCTAAGTCGCCAAAAATGATGCCAACGTGGCTGTGTATTTGTAATTCTTTAAATAATTAGTTTTAATCAATTGATTTTTATTAATTATAATTAAATTGTTGTATTGTCCTCCCAAATAATCATGTGTATAAAATTTCAGCTCAATTGAGGGCTTTAAAATATGTTTTATTAACGATTTAAAATTCCACGAAGATAAATAAGTAAATATATAGAG
The DNA here is from genome assembly GCA_019973955.1 of Trichonephila inaurata madagascariensis. Taxonomy (NCBI): domain Eukaryota; kingdom Metazoa; phylum Arthropoda; class Arachnida; order Araneae; family Nephilidae; genus Trichonephila; species Trichonephila inaurata. The sequence goes on along the minus strand of BMAV01008114.1, from coordinate 4,546 downwards.
AGTGTGAGCTATAATAGCTGGAATTGAAAAATAATTATAATAATTTTTTTACGCCTTTAAAGTTACTTTACCAAGTTACGGCACCAAGAAACAAACTAAGCCGTCATTTTTTATTCCAATAAAAAAAAACATTTATTCATAGAACAGCAATTAAGAACATTATTTTCATTTCATCTATAGTTGAGTAGTTCATATACTACTTCGCCAAACGATTATGGTTTTACATTTAGTCTTGCTGAGTAGTAGATGAACTACTTCGCCAAACGATAATGGTTTTATTTACATTTAATCTTGACGTAACAATAATAATAAACTTACACGGATGAAAAGAAAACAAGAAGTGCTTTCTCTAACATCCAGTGTATGGCGGTACTTATAAATATCACAAAGTTATTCAACTGTAAAATCAATTGTATACCCTCTTCACGCTTAAAATAAATAGTCAAATCGTTTTCCAAGGTCTTAACTAATATATTAAAAAAATCAGATACTTACCTTTTGACTAACTACTTTTGAGGAACAAAAAATGACAGTCTTGGCAATCCGATCAAATGGCAGCTGAAAAAGCAACTTAGTTTTAAAACTATTCGCGCTTTCCTAGTTAAATACTCATCACAGAACCAGTACTTCTATCTATCCTGGAAGAATGGAATTAAAAGAATGTTCCTGCCAAATAATATCAGAATATTCGTGAAAATGATTATTCAACGTAATTTTAAAGTGGTTAGTACTTATATAAGAGTACGGTCGGTAGATACAAGGTTGATAATTAAATATAAAATTTTCATTTATGCTACACTGAGATTTAGTATTTTAGAAAAAAAAAAGTATTTTCAAGTAACAAATTTCATACACAACAGAGCTTGAAAATTCAAAATCATCATACATTGGTCAGATTTATTGATATTATATACCCGTTATATTTTGCTTAGGAAAAATTTTCATAATTTTTCAGTTACATGAAAATAGTCTTATTCTGTAGAACAAAACAGAAGAGTAAAAGGCGTATTATTTTATCCTGCTGAAATTAGAAAGAAATTTTCCCATAATAGAACATATTTAATGTAGGAGAGAGAGAAAAAGTAAGAAAAAATTATCTCCATTGTTTATATATATTTTAAAAAAATACTCGTATGAAGGCAGATACTCCTCTAAAACATATTGAAATTATTATTGAATTGATATTACATAGCTCGCATCAATGGCATGAGTATAATTTTAAATTGCAAAATGATGTCCAATAATCGAAAATATATATAGTCGACTCTATAAGTTTTTAGCGATAATTTCTCTGCTTCGATTTTTTGACGCTAGAAAATTTTAAACATTTTTCAATGTACCTTTAAGAAATTAAGAAAATAAAGTCATAGAAGCCTTGTTTACATGTTGTTATAAAAATACATATAATATAATAACTCTGACAGGTACGATTAAAAATCCCTCATGATTAAAATAAATTTAAAGGATTCATGATAAAGGATACATTTGAATATCTTTAGATGAAAATGGAATTTTTAATTTTTTTAAAAAAGAAAACGATATTCCAGAGAAATTATATATCTTTATAAATAAAAAAGAAAAGAATTTTCTTGTTAAGCTTCTTAATTAGAAAAATAAATATCCTCTAAAATCTGAGCTGCTATAGAATTTATCTGTTTATATCATGCTTGTAAAATCAAAAATAACGTCGAAGAAATTTTGTCTGGACATAAGTCTAGAACCCAAATGTTTCTGTGGATTTCATCTACCTAAATTTATCTTTCGAATTACGTACAGAGGATGTCCAAATAACATAAATGTGTCTAACCCTTTATCTACCGCATTATGATTCACTGCAGTTTTTTTCATGCAATTATTTTTTTTAATCACTACATTAAAAATTAAATGATATACATAAAAAATACTCAACTTTGGGAAATTTAACCCGTTAGAGCTAATTAATTAATTAAAGATAATCAACTGCAAAATTATTTATATACATTGTTCACTTAAAATAAAGAGTTAAATCGTTTTCTAAGGTCTTCATTTACGTACAAAAAAAATAAGATCCTTATGTTTTGACATTAACTAATTTTTCGGAACAAAAATGACAATCTTCGCAATGCGCTGAAAACGGCGCGTCAGCTGAAAACGCAATTTCTGCTATAAAACTATACGCCCTCACTAAAATACACATCATAGAACCCATGCTGCCATATATCTTGGAAGAGTGGATTTCAAAGAATTTTCCCGCTAAGTATCGTCAGAGTATTCGTAAAAAGGTTATTCTGTGTCATTTTAAAGTGAGTAGTACTTATAAGTACCGTCGGTAGATAAAGGGTTAAATCTCGGCGAACATTTTAGTTTTTCAAGAACAAAATTACATATTTGAGTAGAACATTAAAATAGTAGTATTCGAATTTTATACAAAGTTTTTTAAAGAACTAAGGGAAAAGGTGCATTGCTATATCATTTTATAGAGCAACTATGTTCGAAAGATCTAGTGATCATGATCACGAAATCATGACCAGGGTATTAAGAGTTCAAGCCCTAGTGCCACTGAAAGTCCACCGTGTAGAAGAGCTAATGAACGTTAAATCTGTCATCGCTAAAAGTCCTCCCGTTGACATGGTGTGGTAGTTTGGAGACTGGGATGCCAGCTGAGGTGACTCAAATTTATGAGGTTCGTCGTTAATAGCCCTAGTATTGCTTTACAATACCACGTCATTCTCTAGAGTTGTGAAAATAATGTGCTATTTGTAAAGTAACTATGAGTTGTCAAATGAAACATATCACAGCATTCTTAGCGCGACAAATCATAGAAATCAAGAATTTTATCTTGAAAATTAAAACACAGGAGGTGATAAAAAAGCTAATTGGAAAAGTGGTTCAACATCTTTCAAAATATCACAAGAAGAAAAAATAATGTTTTTGAATGGCTGTTTGTTGTAACACAGAACAGAAGTGTAAGTAGTACACATCACTATACCTGAAATGAAATTACTTAAGGTATCCGACTACTTGAGAAAACTTTTTTTTTTGAAAAAATGGAGATATGGGGATTTTTTTTGTGATTTTTAGATTTATTTAGTATATTTTAAGGAAAAAATCCTAAAAATGAAAACAGGAAATAAATTAGTATTATTAAAATAGGAAAAACTGGTAAAAATGTACAAAAAATTATATAAACGGGGCCCGCTCTGTACACAAATTTTATGAACAAATTCTCAGTTTTTCAATTTTGATGTGTTACTTTGTTATTCATGTTTGAAATGACCTTCAAGATAAGAGATATTTTAATTTTTACAAAAACTAGAGCACTTTATCTTAGTTATTATATGAAATTACTTAAAAAAACAGTGATTTTCAGTAACATAAAGAGTTGTAAATTTTGTAAAAAAACAGGGATTGATAAATCTGAAGGTTAAAACACTTCTACTGTTATACAGAACATACACAAAAAATTTCAGCAAATTATTTTTAAAACTTTTTGAGCAATCCCTGTCCCCGTTTGAGCTTTTCGAAAAAAAAAAACACATTTTGAGTAAAACGCATTTAAAAATTTGACATCTTATGTAAAGTTATGGTATCTCCGTTTACTAAAACACTTGTAGTTTTGTTCTAGTGAATGGAAAATAAAATACGTGGTATTTTTATAAAGCTAATAAGATGGCCTATAAAATAAAATCATAAAAAAAATTGTCAATTTTTTTAAAAAAATCATGATTTTAAAGTAGTCGAATACCTTAAAACCGTATAAATAAATTTTTGTTTTTCTATAAAGTAAAACGATCCATTTCAATTTATATACTAACACCTCTTAAACACTTCTGGATAGGTAAAGAATATAAATTCGTATTTTGAGATTTTTTAATTCAGTTATCAATCGATGTATGTCTTAATAGGTAGATTAGCTTACATTCTACACTTTTGCCCGATTTTTTCTCACTATCTAATACAGCATTTCGGTAAAAAAAAAATCGCTAATCTCCTAAATTCTCCTTAAAAGTCGTGGAGAAATACATACAGGGTGTCCCTAAACTCAGCGTTAATCGTGTACTGGGTAGGGGAGGGGGCATATAAGTTCTGAGACAAATAAAAAAGCTCCATATCTCTTGGTCAAGTGCACGGAGAAAAAAGACTTACTCAAAAATGAACTCGTGTACATTCTCAATTTAAAATGAGTATATTCGTGTCAGATTTGAACGCACGCCTTTCTTGAATTTGATACAGTACATGTACTCAAAACCCCCTAAAAACACTCTCAGAAAAATTAAAAAGATATTCAGGATTACAGAAGCTGTTTTAATATACTGGCTAGATATTTTAAAAATTGGGGATCAACAGCAAACTTAGTTCTCTTAAATCTACCGAACTATATTTCGTATCTACCATGCTACACGCGGAGGAACACATGAGTATTAAAATGAGTATATTCTTTGTTGTTATTTCTGATTTTTTCTTGTTTATAAATCGAAAAGTACGTGACTTGTTTTTAATCTAAGTTTAATATGCTGGTATAATTATTAAATACACTCTCTATATGATTGACAGCCAATTTAGCTAT
>BMAV01008113.1:0-23574 GCA_019973955.1 Trichonephila inaurata madagascariensis | reverse complement strand
AAAAGAACGTTACTAAGGACTCCTGCTGCTGTCAACGCTGAAGAATCTCGTCTTGTCATGGTTTTATGAGACTGTTTTTTTAAACCCGGGTAAAATATAATATGATAAACGGCTGCACGTAGCATTTCCCTATCAATGTTTAAGAATTACTCCAATACATGATATATATATAGTTATCAGGGACATTCAGAAAGTGGGTTACGCACTCAAACTTGTAGACCAATAGCACTTAATTGAGACAAGGAGTATAATATAATGCAAAATACATATATTAAGCTATTTCTCTGGATCTGGGGTACTCAACCTTTTTTCCCGCCGGCCACATACATATGGCAGGTATTTCACTCGGCCGCCACAACATGAGGATAATGGGGGGAAAACACTACAAGACCAAAGCAACATTGGACGAAGCAAAATTAATCCTTATATTAAAACTCATTTTTTTGGGGCTTTTACTTTAATACTGTATTAACCTTTCTTTATCAAACATACGCACAAAATATTTACTTTTATGCATCTTTTACTAGATTATGGGGTGTTTCGATTTCCTTTCATGCATGACCAAGCCTCTTGTTTATATTCTACTATTAAAAAAAGCAAATTGATAGCAAAATTGATAGATTTGATTTTTATTGTAGGATTTAGCTATATTTTTTTTTTTTTCTTAAAAAATTGAATTTCAGACGGGGGGCATGACCGGGGCCCTTTAAAAAAGGCCGGTGGGCAACACTAAACCATCAACCCCCAAGCGTTTGTTAGAAATAACTCCTTCAATACTCTAACAACCCCCCTCCTTGGCCCTGAGATATCATGCAACACACACACACAGCTGTCTTAATTTGATCATCGTTGACAAAATGACATCCTATCAGATATCCTTTCATCTTGCGAAATACGTGGAAATCAAGATTGGGACTGCACCATCTAAGAGATTAACGCTGTTAGTTTTCCTTTACTTTCTGAATCACTAATGTGCGGTTTTCTTTGAAGTATTGAAACATATTTCATTATGGTTGAATGTGACTTTACATGTGAGCCTTACACCACCGATATTCCCAGATGAATATCCATAGAAGTGTGTCCTATTGCCCTCACTTACTTCAACACTGGCGTAAATTTACAGCTGACACATTATTTAACTCAGGTACTACGCAGCAATAATTTTCGCTATTCCAGTGAAATTGTCAGGGTTAGAAGTCATTGACCTTTCTTTTGTTTTGAACTAGCGATGGTCTTATTACAAAACGCATACATATATAAAACTCAAACTCAGGGCGCAAAACCATGAGGGCCTCCCGTTTTGCCATTCCGACAGGCCTTGGGCGCTGAGGTGCATGAGCAGATGTCCCCCATCGGTGGTCAGTCGGAAACGGACCCGGGAAAAAAGTCCCCCAAACTTGGGACTCATTTATCGACCCACTTAGGGGGATGAAAAAACTGGGGTTGACCTTCCCCCCCGAGGGTAGAACCTCCCGTTTGGGGATACTGACCACTCGGCCACTGGGCCCTCATATATATATAAAGGGAGTGTATTATTTTCCCAGCCAAGAGGGCCTGTCAGAACATTCGAGCAATTTCCTGTTTAACGAGAGAACGACTCAGCAAGAACTGTAGGGTCAAACCGCTGAAGGTAATTGAATTTATTTTGTTTGATTCTTCTAGTACTAGATGGTGCAAAGTCATTGTTTAACCGCTTAAACGAATCTGGGAGTTGTTATTTTGGATCAGTATCACAAACTTTCATCTAGTTAGGAATAACCCCACGTTAAACATAAATAAATATATTTTGGTATGCCAAACAAGGAAACATAATTAAAAAGTACTTTTATTTTTTCAAACCTCCAGCATGCTCAAGAATCGTTTCAACATATTTCCTTCTCGATACTGCTAGTGCTTCAATTAATATTGTATTAGCACATTGAACAATTACGTCGATCTTTAAAAATATGGAAAAAAAGTGATTGTAACTGAAATAGTAATTATTTTCTGCTTATTAATTCAAGTTTATAAAAGATGCATTTAATTTGTTTTCTTTTGTTTAAAACATGCATTTACTTTTTATTCCACTAGAGTATTCTTATTTGTCAGTTAACTGGAAAAAAATGAACTCCACAACATCTCATAAATAGTGATTCGTTTTTCAGGGAAGAACATATTCTTAACCCATCACGAGTTTCACACGAATGCTGTTATCGAATAAGATGATAGTTTCTTAAAACTTTCTGAACATTAAATTCCCAAAGCGTCAAATAAACATAATCACGAAGTGCGTCTGTGTATCACCGTTAATACTCGACTTAATAATTTCTTATACTATGAAATGAATCTCATGTAAGATTTATATATATATATATATATATATATATATATATATATATATATATATATATATTAGAATGTGCTGTATATATATACACACACAAAAATATATACCCATCACATTTATTAACAGTCGCAAAACGTTCTGAATTTAATTTGTATAGTTAAAATAACTAAATTCAAGATAAAAATTTTCGCATAATACTTTTGGATAATTAAAATTTTTATTGCATTGCTCACTGCATTGAATTCGATTTTCTGAAGAATTTTTTCTCCTTAATAAATGAGTTTCATTGGAGTTGGAGTTCAAGACAAACAAATCAAATACGATTATTACTTTCAGTCTGTGACCAGAATGTGAAAAGCGTTAAAATACTTTATTTATAAATATTAAATTAGAAATAGTTGTATCGAGAAGGTTTCGCTTTAGAGTTGCCTCAATATATATATTTCCATCATTTCAGAGCATGTAATCTTTTTATGTCCATAAGGGTTTCGAAATAGTTGAGAATTTTATGGAACTTAGAAATCGTAAAATATTTTATGGTGGAAATTGTTCGATAAAATAAAGATCTTTTAATCTTCGAATGACATTTTGTAGTATACGTTTTTAGGAAGAAAACTCAAGTTTATTCCATTCCCCAAGCTTATGAGTTTTATGCTGAAATCGAAACCAGAATTATGGCTTGCAGAGTGTCGAAGAAAATTATTGGCATTGATAATATGTCGAAATGGAAAGCTAGATTGAAAGTTAGAAGAGGAGAATGCTTTCATTCAGGTTACCCCTTCCCGGCTTTTCCTAAGCTGATCTCGCGCAAGCGAAACGTACCGTCCTGGCTCATCCCTAGTGTAGCTCGGGCACTGTGAAAATTTACTCTGTGCTCAATTGGTCTTTACCGAATTATTTCACACATGCTTTTTGTGGTTTCGAATAATTAAAAAGTATCTCGGTGGAGAGTTTTCTGCAAAAAGTGGACGTCTGTTCTTGAGAACCTCCCCGCCCTTCACGTTAGTCTGAAAGACACTTTGTGGACTACATCCCCCAGCAGAGAAGAAAATTAATCCAACAAGATTCTACTGTCCGAATTGCGATGTTGGGTCATGTGTAGTACCGTGCTTTAGAATTTATCATATACGATCAAATTTTGATTAATAATTTCGAAATCATTTCTGTAAATCAGCGTTTCTCAAACTGTGGGGCGCGCCCCCCTTGAGGGGCGTGGTAACTCTACAAGGGGGGCGCGAACATATTGAAAAGTTGAAAACTAAAGATTATTCAAAATATTACTAATTTGCTGAAAGTAAGTAAACAAAATACTCTTTCTGACATAATAAAATATAAAATACACATTTACACTGATATAATACACTTATAAAGGTATCTGTACTATACAATGTATTTTATATTATTAATTTAACAATACTAAGTTAAGAACAAGTTTGATAATTACCAGTGACCCCATGGGCTTGTATTAACAATTATCATGGGGATTTGAACGGTGTATAAAAGGTACGCGATTTGGTTTCCAATGCCACGGTTTTCCACGCAGACGCACGTATTTTGATGTTTTTTTAGGGGGGGAGGAGAAAAGGAATATAAATAAGCAAAATCCTCTGAAATAAGTAAATCCTTTGTAAAGACTGTCAAGGTCCCTTTATTGCATTCCAAAGCCTTAGGAATAATTTTATGGATAGCAGTGCTCAGAAAAGATCGTAATTCGGAAAGACGTATATATACGTCCAGAAGATTAATACTTTAGCTGAGCGAGACGTTTATATACGTCGGAGGCACATAAGAGGTTAAAGTCGAACTGTAGCTTTAGTATAAAAGTATAGTATTATTGAATTTTTTCAATACAATGTTATTGTATGAAGGGGGGGGGCGATGAAAATGATAACTGAATATTGGGTCGCGAGTATTAAAAGTTTGAGAAACACTGCTGTAAATGCAAAAGATGTGAATAAAATTTGTATCTCAAGATAAAAGCTAGGTATTCTATGCTTTAATTTTTTTTTTATAGTTAGTGAGAATTGACTCCAAAGTCTAATGATTTCTGCCATACTGAAAGCCAGCTTTTATTAAATTACTCATTTATTTAAATAGATTTTTTTACATTAATTTTTAGGAACTTTTGTATGCAAATGGAGCTATAATGTCTAAAAAGATGTGTATGTTTGAAATTATACATAAAAAATTGACATTTTCTGATTTGTAATCCAGAAATAAAATGAGCTTGGAAGGGGTTAAAATACAAAAAGAAATGCATTTTCTTAACACCAATTTTGTTTTTCCCTATTTTTTTGTTCTATTTTTTTTAAAAAGGTAAAACATCATACAATACAAGTGAGTAAGTGTTTGTTAACGTCACTTTATAAAGCAACACGAGGGCTATTGATGAGGGAACATGTAATTTTGAGCAATGGTCAAATGACGAGGATGACTACTGAGCTGGCACCCTCTTTCCAATCATCATCACCATACCGGAAGTACATAGAGCCGCGGAAGATGTAACGTGCATCAGGTCAAGGAAGGCCATCTCCAAGGAATCATAAAGGTAAAGTTCTTTGGGTTTTCTTGCGCACACCCAACGAGGAATGTGGCAGTGAAGAGTTTGGACGCTATTTATGGAACACCCTGTATTATCTAACTGATTTTTTTGCAACATAACTTGCAGCAGTCTTTGAGTAAATTAAATTAAGTATAAATAATAAAATATTAAATATAAATATTTATTTTTAGTTATTAAGGAACATAATGAATATGCAGTTCGATAAGTGTAAAAACTTATTCAAATATAAACATCTTTTAAGGTATCCGACTACGTTCAGAGCCATAATTTTAAAAAAGCGCATAAATGGATAATTTTCATGATATTTAGTGTCACTTAGATTAGAATACATGTATAAAATTGTTTTAAGGACATTTTGACAAAAAAAAAAAAATTATTTAAATACAATATTTTGGCAAAAAATTAACTTAGAATAACCATTTTTCAAAATGTTCTTCTGTTGAGAAAAAGGCTTCTATTATAATAATATTTTGCCTGTATATAGCTCACACCTCTGTACAGTGGCTCAACTATGATTTTTGAAAAATTCACATTATTTTCAGAGTTACAACCCATTGAAATAATTATCGGCGAGTTTTTCTTAAAATTTCTCCCCTCTGTTGTCGTAAAACATGGATAAACCCACTTCTAAGTTATATATTTCAAAAATTCTAGTTGAGGCTTTGTACAGAGGTCTGAGCTATATACAGGCAAAATATTGTCATAATGGAAGCACTTTTCACAAAAGGAGAATATTTTGAAAATTGCTCATTCTATGTTCATTTTTTGTCAAAATATTGTACTTAAATATTTTTTTATTGTAATACTATTCTTAAAATAATTTTATATACATTTTCTAATCTAAGTGACACTAAATATCATAAATATTATCCATTTATACGCTTTTGAAAAATCACGGTTCCGAACATAGTCGGATACCTTAAAGAAAGAAATGACAGAGAAAATAAAATGGAAAATAATTATGTGGTTACCTTTGTACCCTATAGTTCCTTCAGAAAACACTGAAAGAGAAAGAGTTTACTTTTTCCATGTTTTGTATTTATGAAAAAGAATAACAATTTGTATAAAAAGTGGTAACATATTTGTATTCAAAAGCATTAACTGAAGATAAAAAAAGATGTCAAGATGCTAGAACATCTCTTTTTTCATTTATTACAAGAATCTGGTTAAAACAATGTCAGATGACGATGAAAATAATTACTACTTTTTTTAAAAAAAGATTCGACAAGTTTTGTATAATTTATGTTAGACGATAGACTCCAGTAAATAACATAAATAATAAATACTGATGAAGAATGGCTGTCTTTAGAGAAAAATTTCGTTCTTGAATTATAATGTTTTTTTTTAACAAAAACTGCTGTCTGATTAGATTTTATTTTGTAAATATCTGAAAAGGTTTGTTTCAATAATTTTTAAAGCTGATAATTTACAATTAATCCGGGAGCAGGCGCGCACTCGATACTAACATTAATGGTCGTGCGGGGCGACGAAGTAACCCCAATTCTTTTTTTTTATAATTATTTTTATTGTACACGATAAAAATCGTAATACCAGTGAATAATTTATGTAAGAGAAAGTATACTTATCTACTTTTAAATTTTGCTTTGATAATTTGAGAAAAATCCAACAAAACTGAACAAAAATGTTTCACATGTGCGTGACCTTAATAAAGGACACAAATTGCAGACACTTTTCGTTAACGTTAAGGGAATGATATTTGAAGGCAAAAAATGTCACATTTTGTTCAAGTTATTATAGTTTTATTGTCTTTTGATGATCGACAAAAATCATATAGAACTTTTACCCGCACGTGTCTTTTGGACAGGACGCAGTGTTTTGTGTACACTATATCTTTCTTGGATGATTTTTTAGGTAGCATTTGAAAACTTTTCTTTTAATTTAAACGTTTCATGTTCATTACTTTTCTCAAATTTACTTTCACTATCAGAACCAATATCCAATATTTCATCAGGTTCTACTCTTGCTTGATTAATTTCAACTTCATCCAATAGAGATCGCACTGATGCCCCTTTCTTTATTTATATTGTATTCATTTACATTTTTTTTCTGTTCATTTATGTTAATAAACCATAATGAGTCGTACAACACAGCAATCAAAACCACTAAATAGTTCACAGGAAAAAAAATGTAGCCTTTTCATAGAAAATACTTTGGAACAAAAGTGTTCGCTCGGGAAACTCAGTCACCCCAAGTATCTTAAGATTGTAAGAAAACGTTTTCCCTTCCTAAAAAAAGAGGGAGTTATGTGACAGATACCTTTTAGTTTACATAAAGATTGTCATACTGGAGGATACTGACAAGGTCATTGGTAACAAATAAACCAGTTTTCCCGGAATTAAAGATTTCGGGAGCCCGGGGTGGCTCTGTGCCCCACCTCGACCGCTCCCGGGTTAATTAAAACACATTAAAGAAATTCCAAACCATTTTACTGTCATTTTACTAGAAATAGTATTACTTATAAGACGACTGAAACGTACATTAGAGTTTAAAGGTTTAAAAATTAATAATTGTAACCTCATTTAAAATAAATAATAAAAAAAAGCAATTGTATTAATATAAAAATATTCTTTAGTATGTGTTCTCTACCTTTTCTGTTACATTTCAGCGTTTGCTATTTCGTACTTTTTAAAAAAAATTTTTTCTAAATTTTAATTTGCATTTGACTGCTTGCTTATGAATGTGATTTAGCGACAATTACCTTAACTTGCTTACCACTCATGATTTCGTACATTGCAAATATTGCATATGCAATATCATAACATGATTCCATCCGTCTTCGATATTTTCCCTTTTAAACATTTCAGAGCTTCTCTCTCTGTATCTGTTACCGGCAAAGTGTGAAATCCGTCATTCTATAGAATGCCTAGGCACTGTATAAAATGCCTAAAACTATTCAACGAAAAAATCATGCTCGCCAAATTTAAGGAGGGTAGGTCTAATAATTGAAAATAGAACAATTTTTATTTATAACCTTCGTAATCGCTCCTTGGTGGTCTATTTTCTGAAAACTCGTTCTTAGCAGATCCCTACTCAACAAAAGAAGCATGCTTCCCAAATTTAAAGTTTGTTGGTCAAACAGTTAAAAAATAGGATTTTTCCTGTAACACCACCGTATCCCACGTTGTAAGTCGATTTCTACAAAACTCGCTTACAACAGATCTTTACTCAACACATGAAACACGCTTGTCAAATTTAATGTCGGCATGTTTCAGGTCTACTAGCACAAAAACTAGAATTTTTATCTATAACACCTCAGGCCACTCCTTAGAGTCGAATTTCACAACACGCGTTGGCAAATCAAAAGATGTCAACAAATGCAGTAATCGTTTTCTAAACATTAGCGGTTTTACATTGTCATTTGCATATGCTATCGCTCTCGTTTAGAGACTTCACACATACACATTCAAACTCTTTCTCAAGAAAGGCTGTACCTAAAATTAAAATATAAGCTCTTCCTCGTTTATTCTTCTAATCAGTGAAAAGATTTAAAAAAAAGGTCGTTTATTATCAAAATGAAAAAAAGTAAATTATTTGCTGTGCATAATAACTTTATTTAAAATTAAATTATTCTTTCCTAGCCTTTTTTTATTTAATATGAAGCATTGAACAAAATAATGAGAACATGATGAATGGTAGGATAAGCTTCTTTTATATAAAAAAAATCAAGTTTGTACAGTATATAATGAGGTGATGTACTCTAAAGCAGATAAACTTTTTTGAGATAATTTATTGTTTTCTGTAATGTTGACAAGAAGAGTTCTTTAGTAAACATCAAACAATGATTAATGACACAATAACTTTCTCCTCGAGTAGCCTTTTGTAAAAGAGATCAAGATCAAATTGATATTGGAGGAGTATATAGTGCCTTAAGTATTTAATGAGAATTGAAAATATGTTTTTTTCCCCTGACACGTAAGAATTCAGAGAATGATGAAGGACGATATAAATTCTTTGGGAAAATTAATTTAAAACTATTGACTATTTTTTGAAAACGATAAAATTGATTCAACGCACCTTATTTTTTGATTGACAAAATAGTTGACTCCGACATTTTCTACTATCAGTTTTCTGTATTACAAAAAAAATTATTGTTTACACGAAGAATTTTTTAACTGAAAAATTTTAAAATGTACCAATTTATGATGATAAGTAACTTTTTTATTAATTAACATATTGGGTATAAGTGAAAGTTATGCGTTTTTGAGCTCGTGCATTTTATGCGTTATCGATACTTAGCACGGATTCAGAACCAACTGAAACAGGTTTAAAGAGTTAGATTTGTATACTATTGATGATTTATACACATTTTTTCCCATTTAAGCCAGTTTTTTATGCTTATAAAATTGTCAACAAGAGTCAAGAAAAAGTGCACTTTTGACATTGTATAATATTGTTAGAGTTCCTAAAAGGTGTGATATGGCCCCCCCCCTTTGGTGACCATATCTTTGATTGTTAGCGTGAGCTAGAGGTGTGGGATTTTCCGAATAATAATCAGACACGTTAAATTCTTAATATGACTTTATTAAGAATAGAACTTAATCGTCTAACAATTGAGATAAATTTATATAAATGAGAATCTAGAATGAAGAAACACACAAAAATAGTTAAACCGAATCGCATAACTTAGACCACTTTCTCTAAATAATTATATTATCCGCCTACTCTCACTTCTAATAATATTACAAGTTCTGATATCAAATAATCAGTCCTACCTTAATTCAAATTTAACTTCAATCTTTAAATGGAAACGTCTAGGCGCGGGTGAAATGGTATGCACCTTGTATTAATGGCAGGGTTTCTAGGTAACTTTACGATAGGCTGTCAATTCACGCTTGTATCTCCTCCAAACATAACATTCATCAAATTTCCATTCATTTTACTGAAACTTCTGTTCTTTTAAAAGCTATCTTATTCGCATTTCGCTTCTTGGGTTTTGGTTGGAAAAGAGTTGCCATTAATTTTGGGCGTCAAAGAACCCAGAGGTTATGTTAAAGAAAAGACGCGTGAGCCCGTCACAAAGGGAATAACAGGATGGAGGCAGAAAGAAACTCGTGTGACATGTTTGGAGCAGGGAAAACTCGAACATGCCAAGGCTTGTGAAATTTCGCTTGGGTGATTTTTCTTTGAAAGATGAACCCAGATCAGGAAGACTATCAGATGTTAGTAACGAAGTGTTAGACAGTATGGCCAGGACAAAAAAAAAATCCTGCGTTAACTTCTACCGAAATCCACAGAACTCCAAACTTGGAGTTCATCGGACTACTGTTTTGAATTACATTTAAAGGCTCATTTTCGTGTCCAAACTCTCTGTTTGGGTGCCACACGAATTAAGGCAGTGCTTCTCAGTTTCAATATTCGCGACCCAATATTCAATCATAATTTTCATCGCGCCCCCCTCATACAATAACAATGTATTGAATTCAATAATACTATATTTTGATGCTAAAACTACGATACGACTTTAACCTCTTAAGTTCCACCGGCGTATATAAATGTCTCACTCAAGTGCGCTAATTTCCCTGGACGTATATATACGTCTTTTCGAAGTACGATCTTTTCTGTGCAATTTTATCCATAAAATTGTTCCGAAAGCTTTGCAATTAAATAAAAGGACCTTGACAGTGTTTGCGCTGAATTTACTAATTTCAGAGGCGCTTTTTGATTGCTTTTATTTATTCCTTTTCTCCCGTAACTTTTAATCGGCAGTTAAGGGATTTATTATGAACCGTACAAATTATCAAGATAAGTGTTAATTTTTGTATATAATTTTATATATGACAATCCCATAGGTCACTGGTAATTGTTAAACTTGTTCTTAACTTAGTAAATTAATTATAAAATACATTGTGTAGCACTGATATATTTATAAGTGCAATACTCAGTGTAAAATTGTATTTTATTTTTTATGTTGGAATGTATTTTGTGTTTGTTTACTTTTAATAAACTAATAATTTTCTTAAAATAATCTTTTGTTTTTGACTTTTCAATAAGCTCGTGCCCCCTTGTAGAGTTGTCACGCCCCCAAAGGGGGCGCGCCCCACAGTTTGAGAAACTCTGAATTAAGGGGAAAAGTTTATTGGACAGAATTTCGATACGTTCCTTCAAATTTTGCTTGTCACAAAACGAACCGTTTTTCAACCACTTGGTGACCTGAAACTAAAAGTGGAAAGTGAATAAACACGTGGTTAAAAAAAGCATATATTTACACAGAGAAGACACCACCACTCACATCTAAAGATGTCGTGCATCAGAAGAAGGTTATGTTGTGTTGTTGGTGAGACAGCAAGGGTATGTGTGCTGAAAGAAAAGGAAACATCCGTTACTGTCTGAAACTTGATGTTTTGAATAATAAAATTCAACATAAACGCCCATCTTTCGTCAACAGAAAGGGTGGGATTCTTCATCACGACAATGTTAAACTACACGTGGCAAGGAATAAAAAATTGCAGAGTTGGTTGGAAATTTTACCTCATCCATCATATGCTTCTGATATTGCATCATCTGACTATCCTCTGTTCAGGTTGCTGCAAAATTTTCTTAATGGAAATGAATATATAAATTGTGAGGGTGCCCAAATGGAAGTGGAAGAATACTTTTGTCTCCAAAACAGAGGTAATATTTTTCAAGGGGTTAGATAAGCTGCCAGACAGTTGTAACAAAGAAGCAACATTGTATTTTAGATTAAATTTAAAATACGAAGGTTGGGGCATAAGTCATGGCAACTATTTTTTTTCTTGTAAATATGTGAACAGATCACAAACGTATATGTGTCGTGTGGAAGTTCTGCAGCCATAGTGCGTACACAGAACAACAGGTGGCTCTGTGACAACGTAGTAACGCTGCGAGGCCTGTGAAATCAGTCAGCTGGTGAGTGTCGTGTGAGATGGAAGTAACCCGTTTTGAGCAGCCCGTTTACATCAAAATAGCCATTCTCCGAGGGAGAAATGCGATGGAATGTCACAGTGAATTTGATCTGACCCTGTGACTTTGATCTCATTCCCAAGATTAAGGAACCAATACGTGATAGGCAGTTTGCAACACGAGAGGACATTGCTAATGCTGTGTGCCTACAGGTGACCCGATTCACACATGGTGCTGCAAATGCTGAGGCTGGTGGTATTCAGCGCCTCCCACATCGTTGGCAGCGTGTGGTGATAGTAGCAGGGGACGACATTGAGGGTCTTTAGGCCCAGGTTTGTTGAGTTAACATGAGTATTTAGTTGTCATTCTTTTGCACCGTGAAGGCCGTATTGCCCTGTATACTACCATAATAAATTAGTGTATTACGATATTTCAGTTCTATTGATTGTCCACACATGTAGTTACATGTTCCGTCTGTATATGTCACATTTTCCAACCGGACTGGTATTTTCAAGAAAAAAAAATAGTTGCCATGAATTTTGCCACAACTCTCATAAAAAGCGAAATTTTTTGTTTTTTCTTTAGAAAACAACACCAGATCTTTCCCTTACACCCATAGTTACTTACCATTAGTGTAATCCATACATCCTTCATCTTCAAAAGCACAGCAGCCCATTAAAAGCCTTGGCTGCCTCAACCAAGCACTACTTCCAGCGTCCTCTATTTGTAGCGACTCTCTCCAATTTTTAATTTTAAAAGTATTTAGTATCTCTCAATGTCATTCGACCATCTAATTGGTGGTCTTTCTTTAGCTCGAGTCTCCTCGAGTTTTTTAACTGCCAGGATCTTAAGGGTCGAGCTTCTCCAAATATGGCCAAGCCATCTTAATATATTACTACGGATGACTTGTGTTATTTATGGTGGCCGATAAAGCCTGTACAGTTCAAAATTATATCTAGTATTCCATCGTCCTTCTTCCTGCACTGAGCCAAAGACAGATCTGAGAATTTTTCCTCTCCAACATGTCCAGTGAACGCGTTGTATCGTTGTCTCCATGTTTCACTTGTATAAAGCGAGAAAGTTAATATTAGTGTTTTGCATGTTCTTAATTTTGTTTTGTGGCTGATTAAATTAGATCTTATTTGTCTTCTCAGCCCATAGAAGCGCTTATTAGCCATTTTGATTCTGTTATCCTGCTCTTAGTTTATTTTTATCATCAAGTATTGTGAAAAGGTATTTAATTTCATCAATGTTTCGAAGGTGTAAGCATTAATATTCAAAGGGTTCGAATAATTTACCATGGAGGATGAGATATGGTGCAAACAGTTATACATATTGTCTGGATTGTAGCTATGCTTTAACAAAGAAAAATGAAGGGTGTTGGCGCCTAGTTTGCGAGAATTTGTATAGTTTGTTCCGAGCCAACTGTTGTAACCTTTTGTAAACAGTTCGAAAAGTGTAGAGATCCCAAATGGTTAGGATCCATTTCACTTATTAAAAATTGTCAAATTTACAGTTCTCTTGATTATTTTAGTCAACAAAGGGTTTGTTTCAACTTTGTATATATAAGTATAAACGTTGAATAATTCGCATTGGAAAACTAATTTGTTTTAAGAAGCAAATATTTTTATTTATGCAATTGAGTACTTTCAGAAAATTATACTCACATTTTTTCCTCCAAATTTTCTTGTTTGAAGCTATGTAAGAGAAAATTATTAATAAGAAAATATAATGAAGCCCATGATTTCCTTTTACTGGTAACATAACGAAAAAATTTTGATGGAAAAAAGGTAATGTAAACATTTACAACTTAGTAATAAGTTGCAGTTTTAATTTAGTATTAAAATACAACGAAAAATTATTTGTAAAAATTATTATTCTTAAAAGTTCAGCTTGATGGAGGATGGATTGAACTGAATAATTTTAAATATGTTCCATCTATCTTGATAAATTTATGTTTGAGCAATGAAAAAAAAACTTACATGTCTTTTAATATTTGATATGATTTTCATGCTACTTAATCTTAACCAAAGTTCTTGCATCGATCTTTAAAGAACTTCTCTTTATGAACATCGATCTTTAATGTTCATAAGATAATGTTTACAATGTGTTTCTGAACGATTAATTTACGTCAAATATATATATATATATATATTTCATTTTTCACACAGGATTCATTCAAAACTATTATATTACATGTTAAATTTATTTAATTTTGGACAAAAATGTGAGTTAGGGTTGCCCGATTAATGTTTTTTCAAAAATTTGCTAAAAATGCAAACTTTTGGGAAGTTTTTTAAAAGTTTTTTTTTTTTCGTATTTTCATATTATTCAAAACATATGAAATATCGATAATGTTTTTTATCATAGGCTAATACATTAAACTGCGATATTTAATTACAAACACTTCGTTTAAGGTATCCGACTAGGTTGAGAAAGTGCTTTTTAGGTGTTTGATGTTTGGTGTTTGTTTGGTCATTAGGGAAAAAAATTAATTATTGAGAAAGAAGGACTAATACATAAAACTAGAGAGTTTTTAAGTTCTTTTTATAGCATTTACTTTAACTAAAAAAAATATTTTTTTAATTCGTTTTTTTGGAAGAATGAACTTTTCATATAATTACAAAAAACGGATATTTCTAAATAATCCAATCAAAGGCAATGAAATTTATAACATATATGTGCTTTTAGAGTGTAATTAAACATTTTAAACAGCTACATTTAATCACATTTACAGCCATTTTAGCTTAGAACATGCAGTAATTTTGACGAAAAATCATGACCATCAAATTTAAATGCTAATAAAGTATTTATTTCTTAAAATATTTTTTATCCTGCGGTTTGTGACACTTCAGAGGGATTAAGAAGTATTTCAATGACGTTAAAATTGCATAATGTGCAATTTTTTTTTTATTTATCACGTTTTCTTAACTTAAAAAATTTTGCTAAATTTTCCTAAAAAATAATTTTTTTCTCAAAAAGGGCGATACATGTTAGTTATTTAATCGTTATAGCTTTTTAAGCCTAATTATGCTCTTTAAAACGATAAAACTATTGAGAAAATCAATTTTTGAAAAATTTATCTAAGAATCTAGTCGGATACCTTAAAACAATACCTCAACAAAAATTACGCACAAGTAATTATTCTTTATTAATTTCAGACTCACCTAATTCCTTCTGTATTACAATCTGTCGGCTTGTTTTGTCTAGCCTCTGTTCTATTGTTTAACCAGTAACCTTATTAGGGAATATTAGAAAATGCATTTCTCTTCTTCCCTACGTACATGTTTAAAATTTGAAACTGAATTCCAGGTTATGGTAGAAGTATAGTCGATAGAAACAACAAAGTTTTATGAAATGTCGTATCAAACTTTCTGGGAAGATTTTTTTTATTTAATTCATTTGCAAAACTCCTCATGCTCTACACTGCATAACATGAGGCTTACAGACGTAAGTGGTAACACAATTATATCACATTTAAAACAAATTTAAAAAAAACATTTACGACAAAAACTTAAAATAAAAAGTAAGTGTGGAAATACACAAATATAAACAAGGGGAGGTACCAATCAAACTTTAAAAATATATATAGTAAGCAAATTTTTTAAAGACATTTAGGCTTTCAGTACAATTGACCAACAAAGACAAAACAGGTGGCCAGGAAATACCTAAACGTTTCAACTCCTTTTTAAAATTCTCTCTTTTACAGAAATATAGTTTACAATAAAAAAAATACATGTTCCCCAATTTCAGCATCCTGACCACAAGAACAAGTATCACTTCCAATTAAATTAAATCTAGATAAATAGCTCTTAAAATTTCCATGTCCTGTTAGAATCTGGGATAACTTGAAATCACTAACAAATTTCTTACATTTAAGCCGTTGATAAATGGTCGAAAAAACCTTTTAGTCCACAAAGCTTTAGGCGAGGCCAAGAATTCGATGTTCCAGGAGGAAACAGTTCTTTCCCAAGCTACATGCTCCCAGTGGGACAATGGCACAGACATTAAAAGGTTCATATCTTGGCAAGTTGCCTCTTTGGACAACTGATCCGCTCTATCATTGCCGAGATTTCCGCTATGGCCCCGAACATATGCAAAGTGGATGTCACAGTCTAGGTGGTACAGAATAGACTGAACCTTTACAACAAGTTTTTCTGTGGAGTTTACGCTTAGCAAACAATGGAGTGAAGAGAGTCAGTCCGTGCAAATAAGAAAGTTGAGCGTTCCACCCTGGCGGAGAAACGCTAAGGAAGATTTGGCATGTGAATTAAGGTTATCACAGCATTTATTATACAAGGGAAAAACTCACTTTGTAAGATAAAAAAAAAACTTTATGAGAAATCATACTCTCATAGAGGATAAACTATTTAATAACACGATATAACTATATTTGAATTACCTATTTTAATTATTAATTCAAGTAAAATTTTGATATTTCCTTAGTATCTTTCCTTACAGAAAGCGGAACTTCTAATGTATCAAGGTATCCGACTACCCTAAAATCATGTTTTTTTTCAAAAATGGACAATTTTTTTATGATTTTATTTTATAGACCATGTTATTAGCTTAATAAAAATACCAAGCTTTTTATTTTCCATTCACTAGAACAAAAATTACAAGTGTTTTGATGAAATAAGATGCCATAACTTCACACAAGATGTCAAACTTTAAAATGCGTTTTTTTCGAAAAACTCAAACGGGTACAGCGATTGCTCAAAAAGTTTTGAAAATAATTTGCTGAAATTTTTTGTGAATTTTTCGTATAACGGTAGAAGTGTTTTGACCGTCACATTTATCAATAACTGTTTTATTTCAAAATTTACAGTCCTTTATGTGAATATAATCACTGTTTTTTTTAAGCAATTTCATATAGTCACTAAGATGGAGTGTGTGCTCTAGTTTTTGTAAAAATTAAAATATCTATTATCCTGAAGTTCATTTCAAACATGAATAACAAAGTAATATATTAAAATTGAAAATTTGTTCAAAACCTTTTTGTACATAGCGGACCCCGTTAATGTAATATTTTGTACATTTTCACCAGTTTGTTCCCTTTTTAATAATAATATTTTTTTTTCTGTTTTCTATTTTACGATTTTTTCCTTAAAATATAATAAAAAAATCTAAAAATCACAAAAAATTTCCCATACCTCCATTTTTTCAAAAAAAAGTTGTCGCAAGTAGTTGCATACCTTAAAATATACATCAGTTAAAAATGTATTTGCAACACATCACACGCTGGAGAACTGCGAATATAATGTAATAGTTTTGTTTGGGGGAGGGTGTATTGGTGGCCCTGTGAACAAAATTATCAATGCCACAAAAATTTAATATACAGTTGTCGACTCATTTCACTTCTGTTCTTACTTTCTCGAAGAATTTATCCATGGAATCCATTAGCTTTTAGATCTGATGGAATTCAAAATCGATATTAAAAACAAATCATCCAATATATTATTTCGCAAGTCAATTAATCGATTCCAAAGGGTCGATTAAGTTGTTCTTTGGTATGTATGCACGAAATGAAACGCATTAATCTTATTAATGGATTCTGAAGAAATGGTTTAGTTGTTAGGAAGACTTTTTTTAATAAAAAGAAACTCTTAATCATTAGGTAGTGGTTCCAAGGAAATAGAGTGCCTCAGTCATCATGTAAATTAACTAGATGTGTGGATGTCAAATGTTCGAATGAAGGAATGGATCGAATACTGCGCCTTTACAATTTAATTTCCAATTGTAAATGGGACAGTTTGTCAATTGATTCCTCCCTTCCACTTCTGATTTTTTCCCCAACAAATTCACCGTAATTAGTGAAAGTGTCAGAGTGATTAATCACTGCCATATTTTAAGCAGAAAATAGTTTTATTTTGTGTGTGTTCTGTGTGGTTAATATTCCAAATAAAGTAATACATGTTATACGGAAAAGCATATATATAAATCAATCATTATTTCACAATAAATTAAAGAATTGAAATTATATGAATTTTAACCAAATCCCTTTTAAAAAAAAACAATGGCGAATATAGAAATAAAATTCCAAATATTTAAAAAAAAAAAAAATAAAAAAAAAATTTATAAAATATCCAAGTGAAACCCTCGGACTTAGACCGAAAAGGGGTTAAACTAGTTTGTTTGGGTCAATTTTCCCCCTATTGCATCTTAATAAGAATCGGGAAATACCCAAATTATCAAAATTATTTATGACCAATCAAACAATTTTTTCGCAATCTGGTTTGCATTTTTAACCAAATAGTTAAACTCTAATGTGAGAATAGGGATCTTTTGGGTTTTGACATGACTTTAAAAGGGGAGTTATGAGCAATATAGGAGTGGGGGGATTGTTGTGGGAAAAATATTGGGATGCTGTTGGGTGATTTTTTGATGATTTACGCTATTCTTTTTGGAATATAATGGGTTTTTAAATTTTTTGAACTTTGGGTTTTTTAGATTTTTTTTTCTTCCTATACGAATATTTTAAAGATGGGTGCATCATCTTTCGTGTTCGATGGTTCACTTATATTATGCACTTAATTATTTCAGAATTTTAACATTTTAATGTTATACTATCTTTCAGAATGCAATGGTGAATAGTTTAATTTTTTAAGTATTAACTTTTTAAATTTTAAAGTGTAGTCGTGTAAATATTGGTCTATGTGTGTATTAAAATGTATCCTGTGTGTGGAATGCACATATTCTTCACAGCTGGACCACTAAAAGCTGATTTTGGGGACCAAATTTGTTGTGTGGTGGATTTGTGCTTTTCCCTTTAAGTCCATCAACCCCTTCCCAAATTTCCATTTTTAAAATGAGTTTAAAAAATTTTAAAAGAAATATTTTTGATCTATGACCAAGAAGTATTTCATATATATATATATGAAACACTTCTTTAATATTTCTGGCGATTAGTAAATATAACTGTAGTACGTGGCGAGGCAGTTTTGTAAGTTAGTAATCCAGTTTATTGCGATGAACGTGTAGAGAAACACAAACATATACTGACGGCATCACAAAGAAAACACACATAACAAAAATACACACACGCCAAATGCAGTCGGTTACATGTTGAAGGAAGACAAAGGCAGAAGAGAGAGCAATTTCCAGAAACCTTGGTTTATATAGGACACTTAAATTACATGATCTGTTTGGGTGGACAGATGTAGTTCAAGATACCCTCGTTAGGTGGATAGCTAGGATATTAATTAAACATGCGTCCTGAAGGAATAGATCATAGATAAATCAAAAGCTATTACAGATTAAATGACTGGGAATTTTTGGATTAAGATTAAAGAGTGGGGGACAATGTCTGTTGGGGCTGCTAGTAGTACACACACACACACAACACACACACACACACACACACACACACACACACACACACACACACACACACACACACACACACACACACACACACACACACACACACACACACACACACACACACACACACACACACACACACACACACACACACACACACACACACACACACACACACACACACACACACACACACACACACACACAAAACACACACACACACACAAAACACAAAATACACACACACACACACACACAACACACACACACACACACACACACACACACACACACACACACACACACACACACACAAAAATTTTTTTTTGGGAGACTGTTGCATTGATAAGACATGTTTTTTGAGAACAGATATGCCTTTTTTATTGTAAAAGTAGACATTTATACGAAACACAAAAGTAAAAAACAACATAGCATAAAAAAAGCAGCAGAAGACATTAACAGAACTTTTAACAAATACAGAGGGATAAAGAGCGAGATTTTTTAGAGTTATGGCTATTTATAAAGGGGGGCAACGGGAAAAGTGGGCATTTCGTGCCCTGCAGGGGGGGTTTGGGATTGGGGGAAAGTTATCATTTGATTTTTTGATGAAATTTTACCTTTAAAAATAATTGGTTAATTTTTCCTTTCCCCTACTTTTAATTAAACATTCTTTATATATTTATTTTTTTTTATCTTGGTGGAATTTTTAATCTTTAATAAAAATACATTTTTAAAAACGCCCATTGAGCTGAAATTTTATATACATGAAATTTTTTTGGGGCGACAATACAATAAAAAATTTTAAATTTTAATTAATAAAAAATCGATTAAAACCAATTATTTAAAGAATTACAAATACAGCCCCGTTGGCATCCTTTTTGGGGCTTGTGACAAAACATATGAAAAGGGTTTTTTTTCAAGTTTTAAAGCATTCAGTTGAACCTTTAAATTTTATATACATGATTGTTTTGAATGACAATGGGATAATTTTTAAAGATAAAAGAATAAAAAAATTTTTACCACTTTAAAGTTTTTTGATTCTGTCATATTTTATACATATTTATATTAATTGTAACTATTTAAAAAAAAAGTAGATAAAATAAAAAATTTTTTTTTTGTTGATCTAAGTAGGAATTGACTTAATTTTTTTTTTATTACTTTTTTAAGAAAAATTTCGGTTAGATTTAAAAACCCCTCTGACGGGTAAAGGGAAAAAATTTTTTATGCGCGATTCCTATTTGGGCCCGGGCCCCACTTGGCTGGCACTCCATGCACCCCCGCGTCAAGGATCCTCCAAGGGGTGTGGCGTCACAGAGTTTAGTCTAGTATATAAATTATTATATTGATGCCCCCGATAGCATATAAATTTTTTTTTAACCCCTTTGCTAAGAAATGAATATTTTTTAAAATAGCATTCAAAAAACATAATTTTTTAAAAAAAAATCCTTTTTTAAAAATTTAAAAAAAAATGTTCTTTAACCTAAAAAAAAAAAAGGGGGGGGTACAAAAATCAAAAAAGATAGAAAAATTTTTATGTGGACTTTTTTTAAAAATTTATCCAAGTAAATATTCCCAATTGAAAAAAATAAAAAACCCTAAGGTTTATGTCTATTTAACCCTAGATTGCCCAAGGAAGTCATTTTTTTGGCTGCCTTTTTAAATTTTAATTAGAAAACAATTATGTATATAATGACCCAATTTTGAAATTTTTTTGAATATAATTTTTTCTAAGTGAAGTAAATCTTTTTTTTTGTTAAATTTTCAAAAACTTGTTATATGACTGTAAATAAGATAAAAAAAAATTAAAAAATTTAATTTTTTAAAAAAATTTTTTTTCACATTGTTTTTTTTTCCCCAATGCCGACATTTTTCTGCTTTTGGGGGTATATAAGGGATATAACCCGCTTCAAAAATTTTTCTAGTGTTCAGATTATACACCTTATATTATCCTGTATAAGAAACAATATGAAAAAAAAACCGAATTAACTATAGTAGCAGAAAAAATTTAAAAATTTACATTTTATTTTATGGCGTTAAATATCTAAAAAAGTTTTTAAAAGTGGGGAAAAAAACGTGGCCCAAAAATTTTTAAAAACGAATTTCTAAAATAAATGTCCAATTTTAAGACTATATAAACAGTTAAAAAAATCTGCCTGATATAACAGAGACATTTTTTTCGAAGTCTATAATAGCTTACCCTATTACGATACCAATTATTGCAGATATGTCTATAAACCTAAATATACGTGCATAGGTGGACAGCAGCTTTGAAACTGACAAAATTTGTTTAAAATCTATTAGAAAGGGCCCTTCGAAAAGGCAATACCGGTCCTGGGAAACCATTTAAATGGACGGGGGATGGAATTTCAACCCCTGCAGTCGGAGGGGTATAATTCCGGACGAAATGTAGTGGGATGTAACAAAAAGTGAGGGGGATTAGATAAAATGTGTGGATCATAATAAGGGCAGGGGGTTTTGGTTTATCTATTCAGATAAAACGGCTTCCCCCAAAAATTATGCTGAATATATAAACAATGGGGGATAATTTGAGATAATGTACAAACCAGGATTTTGGAAAAAAAAGAATCTTGAAGAAGCTCTGCATCCATGAACGTGTGGGCTTTTGAGTAAAAACTTCCCTTTTATATATATATATATATGACTAAAATTCAATTTAATTCATTCCAGTTAATTTTTGCTTAAAAATCGTGAGCAAAATGGGGGAAGTGAATCATTTATTTTATAATATAATTCATGGGAATATATTGTATAAAACCTTTGAAGGAAGGAAGGTTCGTTCTGGGTACCTTCCGTTCCGAACGCGAGTACTTTACCGATCACGCCAAAACGATGGTCTTCGCGTGATGTTGGTACTAGTTCATATAGATCCCCACCGCCACATCCCCCCGCCGGATTTCGGCGAATAGGCGAACGAACGAAAATATTCGTGGCGAGAAAAGAAGCAGGCCCTTGGTGGGTGGGGCATTCTGCGTGTGAAGGCTTGAAAATTGCGTCTTTGTGTGAGACGACTTTGAGAAGTAACGGCTTATTTGCGTCAATGTTTGGTGGCTTGGTTGCTTTTGCGGTGGATAAATCTGTTGAAGCTCAAACGTCCTCTGTCGGTGTGGCGTGGAAATTAGGAGATAGGTGAAAGCTTAGGTGTTGTCGTCTTTACTTGACCATGGTTCAAAATAACGAGGTCCGTCACCAAAAGCCCACGAGTAGTTGAATATAGTACGACGTTAATATTCCCCTCATTTTGCTGTGATTTTTTAGAAAAACTTCTGTACAGTGCTTTTTCATCCCTGTTCCCGCCATAAGTTATAGCTCCAAGATTCTTCCCGATACAAAAAAACGCATTTAAAAACAGTCCCGAAAGGTAGAAAAACAACAGAAATATGCATCCCTTTTCTGTTTCATGATTATAGAGGAACGTTTTGTTTTTTGGTTCCCCCCGGGCTGGGGGTATCCTCCCTCCTCACAGGGCCCTTAATTTTAGGATAAGAGATTGACCACTAAAACCCTTTCTATAATAAATTTAGTTTATTATATCTCAATTTATATTTAAAACAAAAAAACAAAGTCAGATGATAATGATCAGGGGGGATAGACATAAATTACAAAATTCTTAACAAATGCGCATTAAATCACCACATCTTTATGATAAATTAACCACCGAACCTATATTTTAGCCGTTTAACTAAATAGAGTCCGCTCGTCATTAAAAAATATTATATCGCACCATTTAGACGAACAGCTACCAATCTTTTTTATCTTCATATAATACGTAAACCAACTTGATTGGGAACTAACAACCTTTTGGGCCCCCTTTTATATGGCTTTATAATACTTCCTAAGACTTTTTAAGACCTCCTCAGGTTTTTAAGACCCACCAGACTTTCTCGAATGCTAAAAATCCCAAATAAAACCATTCTAACTGCATATTGCGTTTTTTTTTGAGTTGTTGGAATGAAATGCCCTTCTGACCCAAAAAATTCTCCCAAAAATTTAGTGAAAGGCGCGATAAAGCCCCGTCACACTGTATTTGGGAAAAATTTTTTTTTTACATATACCATATTATTTTTGGGTTATTGCTATCAGTCATTTAATATTTTAAAAAAATTTAAAAAAAAATGGGCTCCTAAAAAGTTTTTTGTTTGGGGTACAAAGCCTTTTTTTTTTTACAGGAGTAAAAGTGAAACATATTACAAGAAATGGAAATTAATGGCCACCCGCCTGGGAAAAACCATCTCCTCATCTACTGACCTAAAACTTAAAGAAGGTTGATTTATGACCCAAACTAGATTAGAAATCCAAATTTTTTTTAAAAAAAATAAATTTGGCAACAAACTATAGAGGGAAAAATCAGAGGATATAACGATATAAAATCTTATTTGAATAAGCGCATGAAATCCCAATAGCTTAACTTTTTAAAAATTTCTTAAAAATCCCCCCTTCCTTAATTTATTTTTAATGCAAA